>JAPYYQ010000170.1:0-94881 GCA_030522585.1 Anagyrus pseudococci | reverse complement strand
GACGGAATGCACATTCTACATTTATACATTCGTCTAAATGTACATTCTGTAAATGACTCGTCTGCGCAGTGTTCATTCTATTTTTTGAACCGCACCCAACAGCTTTACGGTCACTCGTAAATAAATCGCGAGCAGAGCGGCACAGCTGACGTAACGCAACCGCGCGAGAAGGTGTGAAAAAAGCCAGAGCCGGACGATGTCGGGGGGGCATTGGAGATGGGTGCTTTATTATTTAACATCGTCGAAGAGAGGGGGGGGGAGTTTAATACGGGCTCTCCTCGGGGCGATCGCTCAATGACACAAGCACGTGGATTAATCACGCAAAGCCGAGAGAGAGCGCGTTAATTGCCTTTTGCTCGAGCTGAAAGCTACGATTCGTCTTCGATTTTTTTCTCTTCTCCTCCTGCTTTTCATTATTTTTTCTTGTTTTTTTACTCCTTACATTTTCTCTCTTTCTCTCTTCCCACACGCGCTCGCGCGTGTTTTCGCCTCATGAATATTCACGGATGATGGTATTGTAGAGCGCAGGCACTTTTGTAAAATTGATGGAAATACTTATGCTAATGCGGAATTATTCATACGGTCGAGGGAGTATTTAGGTCGGCGGAGGAGCTGGCTGCAAGCGCTCTATACAGGACGCATCGTTTTCGCGAGCGATTTGCCCGATCCCGGAGATTAGAGATCCATTGAGACGGATGAGAGCGCGGAATGCTACGGGCTGCCGGCAGTAGCAGAGCTTAACCCTAGAGCTTTGAATGCTTTGTAAGAGTAGTCGACTTTTCCGTCAGCTTCATTATCACATCCCACTTTTTCTACTTCCGCTACGCGCTAATCGCAGGCAATCGACTCGAAGTCGAATTACCGCTTGATTCTTTTTCCATTCGCCCATTAACGCGAGGATGAAAAAGGTCGGAGTCTGAAAAACTCGCTATGGTAGCGGATATTAGAGTACGCGGGCGCGCTGCTTGAAATAAATCCTGGCCAATTCACTTTGCCACCGCGGCGTGTCCCAGAGGATCGAGGTGCGAAGTGGGCGAGATTAAAAATACATTCGCGGTATACCAGCGACACCTTCGCCCCTCCGTGTGCTCCTTTCTCGCGTCAGGAGAGCGTAGGGAAAAGAAGACGACAGTGGGAGGGGACTGGCAGTTCTTTTCAGAGAGACGCGCGAGCACACGCGTATGTACACGTGTATACGCAGGCCGCGTGAATTGAGTTATAAAGCGCTTCATCGTCTCGCGCGCTTTCAAAACGCAGAGACGCGCGCGTGTCTTCTTCGCTCGAGAGTGTCACTCCTCTCTCTCTCTCTCTGTCTCTGCGTGACTCAAGGTCGTGACGGAATTTGCTCATCTTTTTTCTTTCCCCCCCTCGCTTTTGCGCCTTGTCGATCGTTCTTCTTTTATTTTCTTCTTCTTCTTCTGCTCGTATCTCCAACGGAGAGAAAAGTTTGACGGGACGTGACGTCTCGTGTGCCTTTAGCATTTGCGCAGGGGGTGGGGGGGGCGGCTTTGGGTGTTATTTTTACGCCGACGCCGAGCAAACACAATTATGCTGCCCTGCCAGTGTATTCTCGGCGCTTGCGATATGTTTATGTAGATGGCGAGATAAAGATTTTCTTGCGGTTATTCTTTAACGCCGCGCTTTTATGCGTATTAAAAGAAAAAACGAGTAGGGGTTGGGTGATGTGTTCGAAGGAATAGACTCGTTTTGACGCGAGTAAAATATCTTCGGGGCGGCCCAAAATGTAAAATCGTTTTATTTTATCGCTCGCTATTCATATCGGCGGTCAAGCGAATAAAACGCGGCGCGCCATCCTCTATTTTCTCTGAAAGTCGCGCAATTTTCCTCACAATAACCTTCTGCAGCAACGCTTTGAATCGCAAGGCAAATCAGAACGCTCGGTTGCGCTTAAAAGTCAAGGTGCGAAATCCGCTTAAATCCCGCCGCGCCACAAGATTTCTGGTTGTGGGGTGGGGGGGGGGGGGGGGGGGGGGGGGGGGGGGGGGGGGACGCCCGCTGAGCGCTGCGATGATCACTGGGCAGAGCAGAAAGAAAATGAGAGGAATAAAAATTCAGCGTCTCTCGGCACACAACAGCCTCTTCAGCAGCTGGAGAGGAAGCAAACGTCGTTCTTTCGCTTATTAAACCAGCGCCGACAGTCGACGAGAGAGAGAGAATGAAAGAGAGTGACGAGGTTGGGTCCGAGCTCTTCTTTAAATATAAATCCTCGGGCAAACGAATTTCAATTATTATTCGTTACGCGCGTCCATCGTGCTCTCGCCCCCTCCTCCTCAGCGCTATTACCGCTATTTTTCCCCGGAGTTCCCCTTCCTTCTCGGCCTCTTCGACGTGCCCACGCGCGCGATAAATTCGAAATAAAATTGCCGGTGCTCGCGCGGCGGCCGCTCAGCTTTATACTGACAATGACATATGTACTCGCATTTACAGCAAGCAAGAGAGGGTGAGAGAGGGAGAGAGAGGGAGAGCAGAGCACTGGCCCTCCCACCAGTAAAAGGGACAGCAAAAGTTAAATAAAAAGAAAAACGAGGTCCGCGGCCGTAAATACACGCTACGTCAGGCGATAAAACGTCAGTCGCGGTAAGGGGCAGCAGGGGGTTCAGAGGGGGTGAGGACCGGGCCTGGTGGCAACTAAAACTGCACGCGAGAAAGCCTCGGCGATAGAAACAAAAAGTCGAGCAGCGAGAAAAATGCGCTCGAGAGAAAGAGAGCGGAACCATGTGCTCTCTTCATAATTGAAACGTCGATAAATCGTCGTTCGCACGTTCGGCAGAGAGCGACTCTTTCTTTTGCCGCTGCAGCGCAGCGAAGGAGAGACAGAGACAGGCTGGTCGTTTTTTTTTTTAACGAGAGTCTTAGCCCCGGCTGCAAATTTCGAAAAATCGTTTAAGCTCAACAGCACTGCGGAGGGGGTTTACGGAGCATCAATAGGTCGTTCGCGAATGAGCGTCGAGGCTTATCGAAGCAGAGCGCCGCGCTTGGCTGCAAGAACGACGACGTAATTATCCGACGTATACGCGCACGTGCGTTACCCCCCGAGCGCTTACGCGAGAGCCGCTCTTCCCAGAAGCGCTTAATTAGCCTAGGCTGTGTGCAAGCGTGACTTTGATTCCCGTCTACACCGAGATCTAGCCCCCCCCCTCTATGCAAGTGTATATGTTGCACCTCTGGCAGTCTACATCGCACTATACTCAAACGTATTCTCCGTGCTTCCGTGTGTGCCTTTAGCTCTGTCGAGCGAGGCTGATGCTAAGTAGCACGCATATGCGCCGCGCATCTCGCGGGAGAGCGCACTATGCGGCTTATCTAAAACCGAACCAGCATTATTATTCCGGCGCTAATTTTAGTGCTCCCGCGGCAAGACAGCGAGCAACGAAACTTTTATCCGCGCGTTAATGCCCCGGCAGTTATTAATACGAACCAACAAACCGGACCTCCGTATAGACAGTTTAAGTGCGCCTTCGGGATTTTCGCGATAGTCATAAAGCCGTATACGTACACATATAAATATCTGCGCGAGATGAGAGCAGCATTATTTTTTGGTTTTTCCTGCATGCTGCGTTAAAGGCTGCCGTTGCTCTCGGACGTACAAGCGCGTCAAATAGGTCCGTTTCGCCACGGCGTCGTAAATCAATGGGCCTACCAAGCCTCTTTCTCACTCTCTCAAGCTATTGCCGATGCTGCAGGCTGCTTATAGTATATATACCATACACGTATAGCATCAAAGCTGGGTAAGGCATTATAGGCGCGCGACTGAGAGAGCACTTGGCGGAATAAAATAGGCTCTAGTCGAGGAAGAGGGGGGCCAATGATCGAGCAGTTAATACCGCCGCCTCCCGAGCTCACACCTCTCTCGTCCTGAACGGGCGAGAGCGAGAGCGAGCAAAAGAGCCTGGGGAACCCCCGGTAATTAGGCGCTCGGTTTATGGCAGCAGCATCGCGCATACTGCAGGATGAAACTTGACGCTCCAACACCCGCGGGACTCTCCTCCTCTCACTTGGCGCGTTCGTGCACTATTATTTTCCATTGTGCCGATTATTCTACCTCCCTATCCCCCCGCCTCTCTCTTGCTCTGGTACTTTTCCTTGTGTGCGCAATGTGGCAGGCCAAGTTATCGAGGGGTGCGATGATGCTGGCTTTGTGCGAGAAGGCGCATTGTCGACGTTTTGATCAGCCTGCTATGAAGGTTCGGCAAGAAGGAGGAGGCAAGGGGGGGGTAGCAACGTGGTGATAGTTTTGTTCGCTGTTATTAGGCACGCGATTATTATTAGGTTTTTTTTTCTGTGATCGCTTGTGTATTAGTAAACATATGCCCGTGACAGTTGTAGGCGCAATGGGTGCGTATTTTAAATTGAGCTGCTTACGAAAACTTGGCGCTGCTTTTGTATTGATAAATGGAATGTAGTTGTACAATAATATGCGATGTCGACGATGGACTACTGCAACTTTGACATCAGTTCATTCAATTATTTTGCACCATTAGACACAGCGAGAAATGTACGTACGTCTCTATCTTAAATCTTGATTGGTTGAATATGTTGGAACTGTCCAATGCGAAGAAAGAAAAAATAACTGCCTGCTGAACGGTTAATGAAAAGAAAGAAATGATAAGCCGGAGAGCGACGATTTGACGTTATGCGCGTCGAATGAAGAGCCGGAAAAAAGAAAGGAATAAAGATACAGAAACAGGCTTGCATATAATTAAGGCGATTGAAATCTTTTATTTTGCAATTGTCACCGGGGGAGAAAAGAGAAGAGGACCAGAAGAATGAACGGGCGAATGGGTAAGGGAGATTAATTAAGCGGACGGCTTTCTTTTTTCTCCGCCCCCCCCGTCCGCTGCTGCTATGATACCACACGGCCGACTGAATGCGACGTCAATTACGAATATTAAAAAATAAATAAATTAAAACGATGCGTCGTTATCTCAGACCATGTAGGCCCACTCTCTTAAAAAAAGAGGTATGAGTAGTATATTCGCCATTGAAATTCGTAAGAGTAAACGAACGAAAATCGCGGTTTGATAAAAAATAGAAAAAGGAATTTAATAACTAACACTCGATTTTTAACGTGGATGCACGAATGGGTCAGACGAAGTTTATACTACAAGCTGCTTACCACGAAAATTGACAAAGAAATTAGAGAGGGGGAATAGCAGGGAGAGAGAGGCAATCGGTACGTTCTCGCGAGCGCGACGATCCGTTTAATGAGACATCTTTATATACAACAGTACCTCTCTTTCTCTCTCGAGCTTGTCGTTCGGATTACCAGCGAGGCCCCTCGCGCGTTAACAATCGTTAACAGCGCGCCAACGACGGCGTCTCTTCGCCCGATCTCTCTCTCTCTCTCCTCCTCTTCAAGCCACGTGGGCGGTTGCGCTAATTTATGGTCTTCATTTGTGAGCCAGGCCTCTTAATGGATTGTTAGTCTTGCTTATTGTAATATCTCTCGCGGCCGGGGGAGAGGGAGACTCGCGTTCGGCGTGTTCGACTGGCTTCTTCTTTTGCTCCCGCTTGTTTCTTCTTCTCTCTCTCTTGACTCAGTGTCTGTGTCTGGGTACACGTTGTCTATACGGCAGCCCCGGCGCCGGAGGGGGTTCGCAACGAAATTCTCGTTATAATTAAAGTTAATTGGTCTGTTATTTTTGCCCTTGGCCGCTCGTGCGAGGGCGCGCGACCGAGTTCGCGGCATCCTCTTTTCTTTTTTTTTTTAATTTATTTTCGTCTTAGATTAGGCAGTCTGCTTGAGAAACTGGATTAGCCTATGCGTGTGCATGTTAGCGGGTACGCGTTTGAATATTTATAATATCGTTTTGGAATTAAAAGGATTTTATTGTTCTTAATTAATACCTCGGCTGGCGCCGGCATCAGCTTATAATCGATTAGAATTTTAAATTAATCCGCTTCGCTGTTCGCGGTGTTTTTTTTTCACCACCGACTTCTACTTTCACCAGCCGTAGATAAAGCGCGCATATAGCGATTGTTTATTGTGATTACGTGGAAACGATTTTCTACTTCGTTAAGAATCGAGTACTTTATTGGGAAATTATAACGCCAAGCAAAGATTCCCGCTTAGTCGGAGATGTAATAAATTATCGTCGCAATTACGAAATTTTATTTAATTCCGCGAAAAAATTTCGTCATTAGTTCGTAGACTCTTATTTTATATAGCTGCAGCTTAAATTAGAGCTGATTTAGAGGCATTAAATAGATTCCATCATCGTAAATTACTAAAAAGACAATGAGCGCAATTAATTGCGCATTAAGCTCGCTGACAATTATCGCCCGGGATATTTTAAGGTCTACATTAAACTTAGGCTTAAATTTTAATTTATTTGACTGTATTAATCAAGCAAATTTTGCAGTATATGCAAATATATTCTACGAGTTTAGTTATGTACATTAAAATAAGGGTTTAACCGTTCACAAAACGTCGCTCGAAAAAAAGTACATTTTCAACCGAGTTACAATTAAAAGACCCAGCAGGCCGATAATAAATCTAATAAGCAAAGCCAACGTGTCCCGAACTCAAACCGATTGCCCAAGCAAACAAAAAGACTCGAGCATCGCCCAGAGCCATTGTCGTGGGCGTCAAAAAAAAAAAAAAGGGGGAGTCCCTTTACTCGAGTCCCTTTGGCATTCCAGGCGCACGCGTTCAATAATAGCGGCAAAAATCCGCGCGAGAACAAGGCCAGGCGACAAAGGGGAGGCTCGATAGGTAGGAGATGAAAAATAAAAAAAGGGAGAAGCGACCGTACGTCTCGAAGCCGGCGGTCTTTTATCCGCGGCACACAAGCCGGAATAGAGTCGGCGCAGTTATTAACACGTTCGCGCATAACTCGGACTCAGCGATGCGTCGCGCATGCAGAGAGAGAGAGAGCACCAGTGTGTCCGCGCCCCCGGGGATATTTATGGTTAGCCGGACGTAGGAACACGACGATTTAAGCTCCGGCTAGCCTCCAAAGCCAGGGCAGGCATACTATACGCGTCGCCCAGTTGGACGCCTCTTTGCCGGGGAAATTTTCGCGCGCTTGCGGATGCTGCTTTATTCAGCTGTTTTTTGAATTATGGAGGCGCGCGCCGGGAGATGCGAGCGCGCGTCCGCGGCTTCTTTTTTATCTTTTAATTCTCGCTCTCGGCTTTAGTTTTGTTTCTCGCTTGCTCTTTTTTTTTCTTCTTTCCGGAGTCTGGAGTTTTTGGGGAGGGTGTATACGGGAGATTGTCGCAGGCGCTGCGGGAGAGGATAGCTGCCGGCCGTCGGTGTTAATTAACGTTGAAATTTTTCAGGAGTGAATTGATGATATTCCGGAGCTGTATTAGATTCTGTTTATCAAAGGAAACGAAAATGCACAAACAGGTCCCAGGGTATGCGGCAGAGTTAAATTTCTCCGAAATAAGAATGATAAAAGAAAGAGGGAGGGGGAACAAAAGGGTATTAGCATAAGTATATATGTGCCATCGAGAAAAGGTAGCCCCCGCACAATTACAGACAAATTGCTGAAAATTTCCCGCAGCGAGCGACGATATACACCTGTCAAAGCATCTCTCTCTCTCTCTCTCTCTCTTCGCTTTGCTCGGGCTACGCTTGGGCCTCGCGCGCAATAAATTTTCCCCTTCTCAAGCCTCCTTTCAGCCAAGGTGTCGAGCCGTAATTTTCTCATCCTCTTGAGAAACGCTGGTAATCCCTTGTTTTTCTCTCCCAGAGGATTATCCCAGCGGGACGTATAGGACTTCGAGACCGCAACTCGCCCCGTGCGCCTATAGTCGCGTCAGCTTTTCTCTGTATACCTGCTCTGTCTGTCTCCAAGCGAAGAGCGCCGGCAGCCCTGCGAATCTGTCTCTCGAAGGAATCAATCACGTCAAGGGACTTACCGAACATCCAGCCAGCACATCTCTTCCTCATCCTCCCACGCGCTCTCTCTCCTCTTTATCCCGAGATATACATTTTTTCCTTTTTTCCCCTCAGATAGCCATCTCTCTCTCTGCACTCATTTTTTTTTTCTTTAGCCGCAAAAGAGGGACTACCGCTGATCTGCGCGGGGCTTTCATACGGACCGGGCTAATCCGGAAACTCCGAGACTCGAGCGGCAACCCGGAAACCCAGGCATTGTCCCTTATTTGCGTTAATAACTTGCGCATCACCTCCAGCGTGATGTAAGTAAGCTCTCTCTTGAGCGCTAGCCGAGCGATATATACGAGAGTAGTGGAGCGACTTACGAATTCGGCAGGGTCGACGGCGCAAAGCAGATTTGCTCGTTGAGGAGGGAGAGCGGTAGGCCTGGGAGGGGGGGGGGCAGGCTGCAGCCGGGAGATCGAGCACGTGCGCGCCGGTCTCCGAATTAGCAGGTTGCGCGAGAGCCGAGGAGGCTTAAGCCCTCTTCCTCGAGTGCGGCTTGTTGTAGTCTTCGCTAAGTTTGTAAATGGTCTGGTAACTGCGAGCGCCCGAGCGCCAAACATTGACTTGCCTGCCGAGGGAGAGAGACAGCGGGAATTCCGTTCTCCAATGCCTGACGTGCTGCTGTCGCCTGCTCTGTCTCTCCTGTTGTTGCAAACTTCGCCGCTAATACTCTAGACCTCCACCCCCGACCATCCGCCAACTCCTTCGCTTGTCTTCTCTTCTTCGTTTCTGCCCTCATTATTAATTGACGCTAAAAGGCAAAAACTTACGGTTCGGCACTTTCTCATTACTTAAGCCTCGCTGCTCCCGTGTCATTTTAAATCGTCAATTCGCTACGTCGAGCGGAATGAATGTATATAAGAATTCAGTTGTAGAAACTTTGGAGATTCGTTAATTTGACGTGAAATAAAATGAATCCCCTTTTGAAAGAGAAAACACTATATATACAAGTCGGAGTAATACTCGGCGTAAAATATCCAAAGTCTCGCAGTTATTTTTTCCCGGCAATTAAATTTTAATTCTACTCCTCCGAGCGAAATTAGCGCAAACGCGCTGCGCACAGTCGCTCGACCCTACCGATAAAATCCAATCGTGAAATTAACGCCGACTAAACCTCATTCAACAAAAACAGCATTCCCTCCCCTACTGCCGACGAACGAAAAAGAAAGTGTTCTCGCTCTTTTCCTCTCTCTCTCTCTCGGTCCATCCTTTCAACACCTTCGAGCAGAGAGCGCAAAAAGAAGCTCGTCTCTCTCTTTTTCGTCGTTTACAGACGAAGGGGATATACACTGGTGCTTCCCGAAAAGTCGTTAAAACGCTCATACACGGGCGCGCGTAGCTGCTCTCGGACAAAAGCTCCGGGTTTTTCGCGCTCGATTGAGCGCCGCTGGCGTGAACGAACGCAGCAGCAGCAACGTGCGGCGAGTAAGAGCGAAAGAGAGAAAGAGAGATTCTTCGTCCGAAGAAACGATACGGGGCTATAGTTATGGCGCGCGGCCGCGGGGGCCAAAGGAGCCGAGGCGCGGAGAGAAGAAGATCAGACGAAGGAGAAAACGAAGAGAGAGAGAAAAAAGAAAAGAACAGCAGCAGCAGCTTGGAGTTATGCCGAGCGCTCGTTACCGCGAGCGCTTCGTGCGCGCTTTCTCGCTTGCTCTCGGCCATAAGTGAGTCCCTCTCTTTCTCTCTCCTGTATGTGTGTGGGATCCGAGGCGCACAATCGTCTTCGACTGCGGCGGTCGGCCGTTTCGCCGAGCAAGCGAGAACGCGCCCGTTGGAGCAATGGAAAGCCAACAGTCACGAGCCTGTATTATGTAAAATTATAAAGCCAGATTTATGAGGGCCTTCTTTTTTTTTTTACTTTTAATACGACTACGATGCTTCGGCCTCTGAGATACGAGAAGGGGTTTTTAGACACTTCTTGTATCTTGTTGTTGAGGTTATTTTGGGTTTTTTTTTCGTTCGATATTAGCGGTGTTTAGTGAGACTTACATCACGTAAACATCGAGTTCATCAGAAGAAGATAACAGTATTGATAAATCAATAAAAAAAATCATTAAATAAAGTATTAAAATACTAGACGTAGATGCACTACTCGACTATCATAATCAGAGCCCTGAATACGGATGGTAGGAGAGAAGAGAAGCTCCGCAAAAAGACAGAGAGGAAGAGAGAGAAACACGGAGAAGAGGCAGCCGTTGTGCAGCAAAGTCGTGCATACGGAGAAGAAGGAGAATGAGGCAGGCGGCGCGAGGAATGCGAAAATAGTGGAAGCCAGCGCAGGAACAAGGGAGAAGGAGGAGAGAGAGATAGCGAGGGAGAGTTGAGGCAACAATAAAGAGTCAAAAGAGAAAGAAAGGAGCGGTATACGGACGTCCTTCGTGAAATCAAGACCGCGGCATCTCGTTTAAAAAGTCGTGGAAAAGGTACGGTTGGTCGTGCTTGAATAAAAAAAAGCTTTTGATCGTTCGACGGCGATTAATAAGATTCGAAGCGGGAGTCAAAAAGTCCTCTGATGAAATCGACGCCGCGCGTTCAAGAAAATAATCCTCTCGTGGACTGTACACGATGAAAAGCGTCTCTCTCCCTAACGACGCTTAGACAAAGTACAACGATATAGCAGGAAAGTCGTTTGGACTCGAGAGAGAGCCGCTCTGCGTTGCTGATTAGCCAAAGAGCTCGAGCTCACTTCGTGAAAATGCGACTGGCTAGAGAGGGATGCCTAATGCGACTACTACTACCTCTAGAGGGCCGATCTAACCGGGGGCTTAATCGGCCGCTGAGTACACGGATCTCCGCTATACGCGCGGTTAGACTGCCTGCCGTAATTGCTGGCTCTCTCTCTCTCTCCTGCGTGTATATACGTCCATGCGCTTCTAATGAATTGCGACTTTAGGAATTTCTGGAGTTTCGGCTCGAAGATCATTATACGGAAAGAAAAGTATACTCGTAAGCTGGGCAACAGTAAAATAGCTGTTTCTATATTTTATTCACGGTATCGTGACATATCAAAACGTTTATCGCTGTTATCGCTCGTCAGTTTCATCCTGCTCCCTCATCATATCCGTGGCATTCGTGCAATCTGAAAAAAAAGCTCGCAATTCGCGTAACCGAAGATCGCACTAGTAGCAGTCAAAATCCAGAAGCGCACAATCAGAGGGACAGAGGTAGACCGAGAGAGTGCAACGACTGGCTCGCTGAGCAATCCATTGTGTTGCGCGGCGATCAGTGGTCGCGCAAATAATCGTCGAGAGGGAGAGAGGGCTCGATCGGCGTCCGTCATGTAATACTCGCGATATGTATATACACACGCGTCTGCTCCGGGGATCGATCGGAATCGTACGCGTCCGTTATAGCAGCGCGAAGGACAAAGCGGGGCCTCATTGTTGCGCAACGTCTCTGTGTGTGCGTATGCGCTCACCGACACGCTATTGCCACGCTCCGCACTCGATGTGCCACGGAGCGCTGCTGCTGCTGGCGGTGCGGCTTTTGTGCGCTACTCGAGAGAGAGAGCGCTGCTCCGCTGATTTCAGAGGATTTAATTGAAGCCAATTGCCGGCTGCGTAAGGTAGAGCTCGACAGTCATTCTTTGTCGCGCATGTACTCCCGTAAACGCTCCACTACGTACAGACTCTCGTTAACGCTAGCCTGCTCACAGCAGTGCCAGAGCTTGAATTTTTCCTATGCTCTATACACGTCGCTAGGCTGAACTCGAGATAATTATCGAGAAATTTGAGAGACGATCATTGAGGTATTTCTTAAAAAGTGCTCGAGTATATAAACTGGAGGCAGGCGCATCCTTACTTGCGCTATCGAGTGCACGTGCGCTCGCGATATACACCGCGGCAATATCAATTAAAGTTTGGCAAGAGTTTATGAAATATATATTTCGCGGCAGCTTAACATAAATAAGCCATTATTATTCATTAAAACGCGCGCGAGTATTCGAGACGTCCAATATGTCGGCAGTCGAGGGGCGCAGAGCAAGCAGAGCCACCGCGCCCCACAAAGCCGCTCGGCAAAATAACTCGCGTCAGTCTCTCTCCAGAATATATTAATACTTAACGAAGGGCCATTATTTATTCGACATCGATAAAGCCAGCCGGCGTATGAGCGGCGTACACGACGACATTTACGCGCGCGTATGTGTGTGGGTATACGCTGCTTCTTTTTAGCCTTGCGGAAAAGATCGGCGGCCGCGAGAGAGCAATTAACTTAGCCCCCGGGTAATTTGATTAACTCGATGGATAAACTCGGAGAAATTATAAATAAATTATTGCGATAATTAAGAAGACTTGTAACCGAGCGCGTTTAACCATCGTCATAACCACATTTTCATAACCAGCGCATTTAGATTTAACGACAGTGGAGCTCTCTGGAAAACTCGCTACCTTCATAATTGGGCATTTTAATTAGCCGTCTATCATTTCGTCGATACGAATCGCTCGAACAATTGGTTTTTTCTTACTGTTGATTTTTTTTAATAAAACTATTTGTAAATCGACACAGTGCGTGAAATAAAAACAATTTTCTTTTTCAATTTTAAAAAGCACAGCGTGAAATTGTTTTCGACAGATTCGAACCAACTTTCGTTGTGCTGACTGTGCTCGAGTGGTCCTATTCAGACCGAGGCGCTCAACCTTATTCAAACTCCGGATCATAAGCCAGGCTCAATACTAAAATAACAAAACGCTGTTTATTCGCGCCTCACAAATGAGTTTAGAAGAAGTAAACCAATATTTTTTCAAATAATTAGATAGAGCTCGCCGTCTCGAGATGGTGCTCCAGCAAAACTTGTTCCTAAAAAACCGCAAACAAAACCCATCAATCTTAATTCCAACACCAAAAAAAAAAAACGCCATATCTCTTTCTCGATTCACCGCAGATATACATTAAACAGAAAATAAGCATCTTCAACTTATAAATCTCCGATCGTCTTATAAATCTCAGCCGCGCGTACACCACCAGAATTTTCCACCCACGCGCGCTCGAGTGCAGAAAAAAAAGGCCTCCGGCTCTCTCGGCATTTTTCGAAATTCCCGGCACATTCTACACCTGCCTGCGGGATAATTCGCTCGCGAATTCTCGAGAAGAGCCGAGAGAGTAAACCGAGTTGCGGGCGGAGGGAGAGAATTATCCCTTCCCTCATAAGGGGGTAAGAAGGAGGGGGGAGGGGTTGTTATCTTACTTAAACGCCGCGCGGCCGTATAATGGTCCGCGGGAGTTTACCGGCCCATAAATCCGACTCACCCCACTCCCCCTGTGTATATACCTACACACAGACTCGGGCGCGAGCATATGTTCAGTCCCGCTTAGCGCACGCGCGCGTTAGGGAACATCACGTCCCTCGGGCCTTTTCACTGGGCGAGAAGAAATTTTCATAGTTTAATCGGCCGGTTTTTTGCGCCCTGCCCTAAAGCTCGCGCTGCGCGTACATGTTCAATTATTAAATAGGAACGAGGGGAATAAGTATTTGGTTATGATGTATACGAAATCGCTTAGCCGTGAAGTACTTCCGTGTCAATTCAATTATGCACGCTGATTAGGCGCTCGTTGCCCTTTCACGCGCTATCAAATCACGGTTGATCGAGTTTATTCGTAGATGGATATAGCTGGGAATTCGGAGATCTCGAGTAATATTGTCGCGAGATGCGATTGTGAAAAGACAGTAGGATCGCAGCTTAGAGATTGAATAAAAGGAGCAAGAGCCGAGGCGTAAAGGGACTCGATCTCCTGTGTATACTCTCTTGGTCTAACTTTACGAAATTTCCGACTAACTGGGAAAATCTCCTGTGATGCGCGCATAATGACTTTGTCCGTTGGGATAGACGAGATGGAGAAGGAGCGGAAAGGAAAAGCGAGGAAGCTGGGCTCTGCGAGCTGTAGAGAGGACGAGCAAATGGTAGGAGTGACGGGAAATCCTGAGGCTCTCTCTCTCGGCTTTCGAGCAATATAATATACTAAGGGCCATTGCGCATCGATCACGCGCCCCGGCGCGGAGCATACCCCAAGCCGCGGACGTGCCTCTGCGAGCAGAGAGCGGAGAAGAGCTTGGCGAATGGACTGAAAGGGCAAGGTTAAGGAGAGGGAGAGGAGAGTTTTGGGAGGAGGAGAAGGGGGGGATTGGTTTAAGGATGTGAATAGAGTTACAGTGTGGAAGATCGGCGTGCAAGCTAAGGGTGTGCGCTTGCCCCGTGTATATACTGGGGCGCGGGGGGAATGCACGCGCGCGTGCGGGGAGGCATAAAGGATACTTTCTTCTCTCCCGTCCTCTCTCTCTCTTGCAAAGTAATTGTATCATATTTGGGATACAATTTATTTCGGCGCTCCTAGCATTGTCATCGGACAATGACGCTCTTACAAACGCCGCTCTCGCTGGTGTACGCAAAGAGAAAATTTAAGCTCAATGGTCGAGAGAGAGAGGGAGAGACGACGATACACACAGTGGTGGAATTGAAAATGTGCACGCGCAAGCGAGAGAGAGAGAGAGAGAGTCGCTTTGCGCGTATTTCGCTAATTATTTCCTCTCTCTCGTGCAAGCCTATAGGGTGAGCCGTGTGAAAGGCGCATTCAGAGCAGCCTCTCACATATACATACCCGCTCACTAGACGAGGAGGGGTCGCGAGAGGGGTGGGAAGGAGGGGGACGGTTTTAAGTTAAGTCCTTGACTAATCGATTGTTTGACTCTCGCTGTTTGCCAGCCCTCGATATATACAGTTTGTGTGTTCGTTTTTGCGGCCGTTACCGATTATACTTCATCCAGATCCCCTCCCCTCGTTCGCCCCTGTACTATACACTTCCTTTTTTTTCTTCTTCTTTTTCCTTCGTCCTTATACTATTCTTGCGCGCTTTTCGACGAATACCGTCCCGCGTTCGCACTTTCGGTATAAATAACAACCTATACGTTTCTTTCATATGGATTATTTTTAACCAACCTCGATCTCTTTCTCTCTCGCAGCGCGTGTCATTAATAATTTTTATGCAAATCACACAAGCACGCACACCAACAGGCCTTCTTGCTTATTCTCAGTCCCGCCAACCAGTGGGCCAAAGCGCCCTTCGATAGATATTAATTATACGCGTATCGGAATGTCGGGGGGCGCGGGTGTATCAACAAAAGCTCCGAAAACTGTCCCGGTGAGAGGGAGCGAGAAGGGCTGTAGCCCGATAACAATGTCATTCTTTTTTACGAAAATATCGTGATATTTATCAATGTCATCGGGAGGATTCTCTCACCCTCTCTTTCTTACGCGCGCGAAACGAATTAGAGAAGGAGCAAGAGAGAACAGCCCTGCTGTATCTCTCTTGCTCCAAGAAAGAACTTTATTGCCAAATATAGAGTCTATCTCACTGCGGCCCCGTCTCTCTCTCTCTTTTTCGCCACCCTCAAAGACGAGGATGTGCGCGGGGCCAAAAGGAAAAACCTGGCGAGCGAAGCAAAGACCTGCGTCGAAGGCGCGCGAGTCGACACGCGCGCGTATTGTAACAAAAAGGTAAAAGAACAAAGCCGAAGGAAGACAAAGTAAGGAATCTCCCCCGCTCTCTCTCTCAGCCGCGCCAACACCGAGCACAGCGAAGGGGGCAAAATAAAGTATCAATTGATCAATGAGAAACAAAACTGGCCGGGGCTGTGGATAGTGCCAGGCACACTCGCTCAGCGTATATACATCACTCGCAAAGTAGCTCGGTGTATAAAGTGAAGAGATAGAGAGGGAGAGAAAGAGAGAGTCGTTCTCCCTATTGAAATTCACAGAGTGAGAGAGAAAGAGTGCGAGAAAGCGCCGGGCTTTTGCTTTAGTCGGGCTATCGAATGAAGACGAGAGAAAAAAAAAGGACGCGCAAAACAACGGCGGCGGGTGCTCGGCGGCGAGCAAAATGCGAAAGAGCGACGACAGAGGGGCGACGAGGGGCAGGGATGCGGAGGAGGGGGGAAGCGGGAAAGGGCAAGAGAGGGAAAGTGAGAAAGAGGAGGCGTAGGAGAGAGAAAGAGAAGTATACACGAGGAGAGCGAGCCCTTGTAGCCCCACTACCACCACCACCATCAGCAGGAGCAGGAACGCGGGCGGCTGAGAGAGAGAGCGCGCGCGCACGCATACAGAGAAAGCAGGGCCTAGTATACAGGACGGCGTCTTGGACTAGAATACGCGCCGCCGCAGCCGCCGGTGCTTTTGCCGTCCCTTTGAACCCCACGCGCCACGGTCTACATATTCGAATGACAAAGCGCCCCGGGCCTGCTGCTGGCCGACCGCTGCCGGAACGCGCACGCAGACACGCAGGCAACTAGAAGTGTAGCCACCGCCGAACAGAGCGGTCGACTGCTACGAGGCTCTCTCGCGCGCGCGACTCCTCTTCGCTCACTTACTCTCGGAGCATACCTCTATATACACATACACAGTGAGAGAGAAAGCACCCGCTACATCCCTCTCTCGTCGGCCGGCTCACCCCTCTTCGACCCTCCATCTCTCTCTCTCTCTCTCTCTCTCAGCTGTGCGTATTGCCGGGAGAAGCCCTCGAGCGCCGGTAATAGAGGGGGAGCAAGCGCAGCGGCAACAACCACGTGCTGCTCCGCTACTGCGAGGGAGAGAAGGGAGAAAAGGCGGGAGGAATATCGGGGGATGCTTAGGCCTTTTTTGCCACTGCTCTCTCGCTCTCCCAGGAGAGTGGAGCAAGAAGCAGCAGCGAGGGGGAGGAGAGGCTTGCTCGTCGTCGACGTCGTCGGGAGCAGAGGCTCCCTGGAAAAAGAGCCGGGCGTTTAGTAAGGGAGCGAGCGCGCACGCGAAAACACGCGCTCCTCATTCACTCGCGAGCGAGAGCCACGCGCGCGCCGCTGCGTAATCGATTGCGCAAGCCGCCGCGTACACACGCGCTCCACGGGGTGCAGCAGCAAGCGAGTCGCTAATGTTGGGCCTGCGGATCCACCTTTTTTTGCCGGGCTTTGAAATACGCCGGGAGACGTCGTAAATCACAGGGGCCCCGGACGGCACGGAAGTGTGCGAACAGGAGGAGGAGCAGCAGCAGCAGTTTCTAACCAGTGTGTCCGTGCTCTCGTGTGTTCCTGTGTGTCTGCAATGTGTGTGCCCAGGTGTGGTCGTGCAACCGAGTGCATTAGTGTGCGATAATCTGCTGGCGAGAGATAGAGCGAGCGAGTCCAGTGGGCCTCTAGCCCCAGCACGCGGTTATTAATGCGCCGGGAATTTGGCACGCCGCTACGGGCTCTGCTCCCGACTCCCGCTAGCCGCCCGAAGATTGATTTCTATATGGGCCCTCGTCGCGCGCGACTACCCGCGCCGCCGCCGCAGCAGCAGCACAGCCCCCAGCAGCTCGACCATGAGTCTTTATTTTCAAATCGACTGGAGCCGCTTCGGTGGCAACCACGTGTCTGGATTAACCGTGGTTAGTCTCGTCCTTGATCGATCCTCCAGCCTCGATCGACTCCTCCGGAGACATTTCTAGTCCTCCCTCCCAGTTCGCTGACAGTAGTCGATGTTTTCCCTTGCCTCATAGGCTCCCGATCCACCCGTTTTGTCGTTTATTATTTATTTTGCCGTTCAGCCTGATTTAATCGTTTACGTAAGTGTTTTTTTTCGTTTTATTTATTTTAATACGGTGCTTGGGTCATTTTTTAAGTTAAGTATCATACTGCACAGTACGACGTATACAAGTTTGGTTTGTAATGGTGTGTGTGAGTGTCTGTTTACTTAGCAAGTGCACGTGGCTCTTACGCCAATCTTGCTTCTGCGCGCTGGGGCCAGATGGCGCGTTAAAGTCTGGGCACACGTGCTCTGGTACATCGGTGTTGGTGTTCCGACGACAGGCACAATATACTTTGTGATTATTGACTTTCCAATACGTTATTTATTCAGAAATTTAATTAAATGTTAATGGGATGTGTTTAGTGTAGTCGGGTGGAATTAGAGACAACGCGAGGCAGACGAGTGTAATTGGATAAACAGTTGCAAACTTGTAGGCTGTTTTACATATTAATCGTTAAATTCTTTTATTCCGTTGATTATCAATACAAACAGTCCAATGTTAATTCAACGAATTCATTATTTCGCCTGCCGCTAAAATTAACCGAACGCGAGCGCGCGCGTCAATTACCTAGCGAATCCGACGCTCGGGCGTACGTACACGTACGAGCGCGCGCGCAAACTCCCCCGCAAACAAAATTACCCAAAGCTAATTGAAATAATAGCACAAATTACATAAAATACGTCCGAAGGCAATTATAGCGTCAATCGGATTCGCCGGTAATTAGCGATTTGCAAGAGGCCGGACGCCCGCAGCCGGCAGCGCCAAATCTAATAAATAAGAGATTGTCCGAGCGAAATTGGCGCGCATTAACATTAATTGAACAAAAAAAAGTAAATGAACGAATAAATAGATAAAATCGAGCATGCTAATACAAAACGGTCGATATACGATCGACATTATGAAAAGCATAAGAGAAATTGTATCCGAAGATAATAACCGGGACGTTGTTGTGGTTGCAGGTGGCAACGCGGCCTTGGAGCCCGAGCCAGGCCAAGAGGGAAGTCAAGCTCTGCAATCACAAGAGAAAAATCCAGCCGCATCCAGCGCCGACGGCTTCGAGCGATATCGTCACCTCGAATCCCGCGACGATCACCTCGATTCCGCTTGGCGAGGAATCACCCTTGCCCGTCGACAAATCCAAACCAGGTGAGTGACGTTTTCTTTATTAATATTTCTGTGCTTCCAAACAAAATAAACAAAGCCAGTTATGTTCTTCAATCAAAGTAAAATGTGAGCCGCTCAAAATAACAATTGTATTTCGTTGACCACCCAAACGAATATCGGGCTAACAAGTGGTTACGCGTCCTTAACCGACTAGTTGACGAAAGTAAGCGTTCATTATCCGAGTTTACGAGAGATTAACGGAGTTATGATCCGGCTACAAAGAAGCCCAGACCGCAAAGTATCAGGTGCGCTCGATGCGACAGACCGGCACTACCGGCGCGTCGTATAATTTACAATCACAAAATGAAATCCTAATTGAACATTGCCCGTTCGAATTCTCCTCCCGTCAATTTCGCAATGAGTTTAGCGAGACAAAAAGTTTATCATCGCGACCGTTAATTTTGAAACGAAACAGTTTAGTCCCTCAAGGACGCGTTCCGGTCTATAATCACGAAGATGTTCCGTAAAATGGTTTACCACCAAAACCTAATTCAACAATTCGTATGATCTTTCTTTATCGGCCATCATCGGGTATCATTAACCAAGCAAATTAAATAATCCGGCGGTGCTTTATTTTTCGTACTTCCGCCCGATTACCCAGGGACGCAGAGACACGAAACGAGTCCAAGTTTAAATCTCAAACAAATTAGCTCAATTACCCGCTCATCCGTCGATCGTTCGGATGACCGCTTCGTTATCAAAGTTCCCTCTCTCTATCTCGAGCAAAAAAAAAACACAAAGAGTGTGGAAGCTCTGATAGAAAAAGTTCGAGGCAGCTGTTTGAGCGTGTAATTAACATAGGTTCATAATTCGCAAATATTTGCCCGTCGTCTTTGACGTCGCCGTGAACAAACTCGGTGCTACGGCGCTCGAGCCCCCCGCCTCCCTCAATCTCTCGGCTTCACGCTTACACGCGCACTACTCCCTCTCTCTCGCCTCCAGCTACCATCTCTCTTCCTCCATCTCTCTCGCTCTCTTCGCCCCGTGAAATTCAGAAGTGCGCCTGGGCAACTCTCAACTTTGACGTTCGACGTTCCTGCGAAGCGTTAGATTACGGCCGATCCCCTCGCCCAGCATCTCCATCGCTTCTCTCTCTCTCTCTTTCTCTCTCAGCCGCGGATCTGCCGCGAGCGGAAACTTTTAGATTGGTTCGTCGTCGTAGGACGTATTACAAAAGTTTGCCCCGCTCTCTCTCTCTCCCCGAGAGCGAATGACGTCAAGCCGCCTCTTCCACTCTTCCTCTTCCTCCTTCCCCTCCTCTTACCGCCTCCTTCCCTCGTTCTCCAGTGCTTCGGTGCGACAACGCCGGGATGGTGGAGGTGGAGGGATGATAGGAGAAGAAGGAAGTTAGCGAAAAAGACTACGAGCTCTGGATATCCGTGTGTTTGGAACGCCCGGGAGAACGAGAGAGAGAGAGAGAAAGAGAATGAAGGAAGAAGCGAAGGAAAGCGGGCTGGTAGGAAAGGAGAGAAATGATAGTTATAATGGTCCGGACATTTATTCAGCATCGGCGGTATACGCGCCCGGTCCTGCCCGGCAACGCTCCGCGTCCCCTGCGTGTGCCAACTTTTCCTTGGAGAGAGACCAAAAGTTTTCTTCACTCCGTAGCCGCTCTATATACCCAGCCAGCTCCTCCCTGTGTCCTTCGTCGGAGACGAAGATCCTCAGCGGCGGTGTCCGAGAGGGTGAGACGGGAGAGGATATCAGGCAAAAGAGGCGCTGCGGTCGTAATCATTAGGAAAAAGTCGACGGCGAAGAAAAACGACGAAATTGCGGTATTAGTGGCCGCTACTCCTGCGGCTGCTACCCCCGCCGACCTCCTATACCTCTAGCCTGTCCTTATCTATATAACCCTCCTCTCCTCCCCCGCGGATCCGAGCGCGTCTGGACCGTCGGGCTCGTTTCTCGCTTGTTTTTGTCCTCCGTCCCACACCTCCTCCTCCTCCTCCTCTTCCTCCCTCCCTCTCGTCTCCGCCATTAAGGACCTGCGATAATGTATAACTATCATCATCCCCTGCCCCTCGCTACGTCGTTTGTCTTCGTACCACACATGCGCACCCCCGTGTGTGTGGATAATGGCGAGGGTTTCCCGCATCACTGCCGGGCGAAAAAACAGTGGCGCATTAGCGGGCCTCTCCCTCTCTCTTTCTGCGTGGGAGTCTAGCGAATCGACGGATTTTCGCTTGTGGCTTCCTCTTCTTCGAGTTTGATTCGTTTTCCACCACACCGAGGGGTTACGGGGACTTGGGATGTTATATACGAAAAGAGACTCGGGATTAACGATGATTGTACCGCGGATCGATGACGACTCCGGGTGCGCGTGTCACGAGATAATTGATTTTTACGCGGTGCGCTCGAGGGAGAGAGGCCGGATAATGGATCGGACTAATTGGATTACTTTTTTTCTTCTTCTTTGTTGGTCCTGTTAACGCTGCGAGAAAATTTCCTCCCATTGACAATGACAATTCACTGTTTTTCTCGTTTGTAAACGGCGAGTACAGTTGACGAGAACTCTATGCGTTATACGCTTAAACAACTATTTCCCCGAAAATAACGTTGTCATGAATTTCCGGATTTATCCAAGCAGAAGCCTGAGTAATTTACCTTTTCCACGCCATGACACTTGCCGAATAGTCTGCGTGTGCGCGTGTAAAACGGACGTCGGCCAATCAATTCCCGCACGAATTCCTCGCACACCCCCCATACAGCTTTTTTTCCCCGACGCGCTCGGAAGATCCTTTCCGCCTACAGCTCGCGTGAAATTCCCCATTACCTACAGTAGCGTATTTTGGCGACCCCCCCCGCGCGTCGTTCGGAAACACGTATCCCCTGCCCTTAGACTTTTAGATACGCTTAGAATTTTAAGTCGCTACCCTGTAACTTTCACGTCGCATACCTATACGAACCCTCTTCTAAGGACTCCTGAAAACTCCTTGCTTTCTTTATCAGATTGCTTTTTTTCTTCAGCTCTTCCCCCAAAAAGATTCTTCTTCGCATTTATGCGTCTTTCCACGTGAAATTTTTCATCCTCGGACTTGTCAATTCGAGCGACACTTATCTTAGGACCTGAGCCGAATGCCAAGCTGACTTTGATGTATTGATTTGACATTCGCTCGCGCGCGCGTGTCCGAATAAACAGCCGATTTCCACTGTCTCGCATTAATCTCAAACTCCGGCCTATAAATTCCACAATTGGACAAACTCGAGGTTGTAGTACGAGACGAGCCCGTGGCGAGCATTATCTCCAAGGTCCGTTTTTTTTATCAATCAAGCTCGTAACGTCGAGAGGGCGCGTCCCGACATTATGCAAATGGCGCAGTTGTAAGGACGAAACGTGTCCCCGAATACCAATTACGCACTTGACATCCTCATAAATAGCCCGCTCTCTCTCTCTCTCCCCGGGCTAACCCCATCTCATTTCTATCAGCTAATTCGATTCCTCTTTAACCAGCCGCCTCTCGAGACTCCGCACATTTGTCAGAGTCGTACAACTTTGCGCACACCCTCGCTGATATACTCTCAACCCTTGCGCTGTCGGGACTCATATTCTCCCCGTACTTATCAGCTGTCGCCGAATTCGTTCTTTCGGCGAAATTTTTCTTACGCCCCGGCAACCTCTTGAATATCAGCTGCCGATCCTGCTCTCTTTCTTATTCCACATTTTTTTTCTTTCTTTTTTACCTCTCGGAAAAACCTATTCATCACATCCGTAATTCCGACTGCGCGAGACCGTGGGCAAACGTCTCGGAAAAGATATTAAATTTCCGCGAGAGGGCGGTATTAAACTTTCATCGCTTGGTAACGTTATTACGCCGCGGCAGATAGGGCTTGGGCTAGGGGTGGCGGTGAAGACGTCGGAAGAGAAAGACACTTTTATCAGAGTTTCTTTTGCGAATCCTTGGAACTACATCCCGTACTTCTCACTCCCCCCCCCCCATACCGCTTCCCTTTCATCGGCGCTTCTACGCGGTTTTCTTTTCAACTACCCCTTACCACGGGCTCTCGACTCTCAGCCATTGCTATGGCTTTTGTGCGGCTAGAAAGAAGCGTGAAACTGCGCTGCAAACACGATTTTCTCGCGGCACTTTTAAGTGACTTCTTAATTTTACCTTTTAGCCGGGCTATCTCGTTTCCTTCTTTTTATCTTTTCTTTTAAGTCGTTAACTTTGTCTGGGCGATTTGACTATCGGACTGATATTGCTGCTTGCCATGATGGATCACTCGTGTTCCCCCCCAATGTTTTGACGTTTTAGAAAACTAATATACGTGCTTGTAATCAAATTAATCCGTGCTTTTTTTTCTGCCTCGACCGTTTGATTGATGTTCGCATAATATTATATCCAAGTTCAAACGTCTACCAACACCGTTATTTTCGTAAATCCACGATATTATTAAAAAAAAACGTCGCACGCTCCATTCTCTCGGCGGTTCATTCCACTCGGCGATAATAATTCAAATCACGGCGACAGCGTCCACAAATAAACAAAAATGCAAATGAATTTCGTCAGGAGGTCTGCCTCTTCTCTGACCGAGGCAAACGCGGGCGGGGGCTCGAGGCAGAGAGCCTGCAAAGTTCGCGAATGAAATTTAACAATTCGAAAGTGATCTCGGGCAAAGCATACTAGCCCCCTCAGGAGATCCTGAGAGCAGCGTAAAGTAACAATCTCCGAGAGCAATCCCCAGGCGTGCGCGCATAAAAGCTGGAAAGGAAGCCGCGCCATGAGAATAATGTTTGCAAACGCGAGTCGCATAAAAAGCACCAGGCAGGCGGAGGAGGTACGGGGGGAGGAAGAAGCGAAGAAGAGGGAAAAGAGGATAAAGGCATGCGCGCTAGCTTGGCGATAAATCGGGAAATTTGAGAGAGAGTCGCGGGCTCTTTTACGCCGCGCAAACAGATTTTTTATGAGCCTCGGCTACCCAGAGCCTGTCTTGCCGTAATTTGCAGGCTAACATTTCCTTCGCTCTCCCTCCCTCTCTTACTTTTGACGAGAGAGCTCGGTTTTGCGTATTTTCACAAGCGCACCCGCGCAATTTCATCCTTCTACCCCCCGTAACGTCGAGTTCCTTGCCGGGATAAAGTTATATTTTGAGAGTGGATAAAAGTTTGCTAAGAGGGATGCCTATCGTCTTCTCCTCTCCCCTCGCGCGCGCTCTCGTCCCTTTTCATTTAAAAAAGGCATTAACCTAGAAATAAAGTTCCACGACGAGGAAGCCCATTAGGGATACACCGGCATTCTCTTATACGCACGAAAGTTCCAGCGTGTACTCTTCGAAAGTCAGGGGCAGGGGGGGATGAGCGAGGGTAAGTTGCAAGTTATGCAAAAGCCATTAAATACGCGGCAAACTATTTGCCGAAGAATCGCAGGCACAAGTTCGATCTTCTCGATGTTTCAATCGCCGTTAGCAGAAAATCTAAACAAGTGCTCGAGATATCCGTCGGGTAAGCCCCTCGAACATTCTTCATAGCCCGGCAAAACAATGGGCTAATCTTCAACGCCGTGTATTCCTCGCAAATTCAAGCTGACATGCGTTGGCTGGGATGGCCGCGTCGATCCGCGGAGGTACATATTCTCCTCTTCCTTTTTCTCGGCTACCCCTTCTCTCCGGCTCAGCTCACGCGGCATAAATCCATAAAAGCCGAAGCGAAAACACAACAGGCGCGCCTGGCCCGGGGTTGCTGCTGCCGCTGCAGTACTCCCCACCCTCGGAGCGGAAGCAGGGTGCGGTAGTGGCAACGACTACGACGACTTTGGCTGACTCGGTATTATTGCGGCGGCGCAAGTGCAAGGGAAGGAGCGAGGATGGAAAGAGGGAGGAAGCAGCGGGGGAGGGAGGAGTAAGCGCGAAGAAGGGCGCGCTCCTGGCTAAAGTGCTGGTGGGGGATCTACGGAGTAGGAGAGTAGTTGCAGTAGCTCGCGGCTTTTCGCGATCAATCACTTAGGCCGCGAGTGAGAGTGAGAGAGACCAGCTTTCTCTCCTCTCCGGCGAGGGTGGGGGCTGGCCGGAAACACTCAGTGCGCAAGACCGTTTAAAGCTTCTCTCTCGCTCGCTCGCTTAGCAGACGCGCGTCTGTATGCACTTGTGACTCTCTCTCTCTCTCTCGAGGGACAGGCGGGGAAGGCATATACGTGTGCGCAGCGGCTTCTCTCTTTTCGCCGCTTTCCTCCTCTCTCCTCCGGCTATGGACTCGTATAACTGGCTTGTCCTCGCCGCCGCTACCGCCACCACCAGCATCAGCATCCCCCTTATGCGCCCTCTGCTCGCGCGAGACGAGCCCGAGCTGAATTACAATTTCTCCGACGTGGCCTCGCTTCCTCCTCGTCCTCCCTCTCTTCGCAGCTTGCTGTCTAAATGTGTCGGTTATTCCCGAGAGTTGCCGAGGTCCGGCCAAACCTCTCGCCCGCCCGCACGTACCTTATCAAGTTAGCTTTTCATTTTGTTTCTCGCCGGAAAATAAGTTTTTCCCGCTTGGCCGTACATACAGCCGCTTAATGCCTTGTTTAATTCCAATGGAATCGCTCGACTGGACGACGCGACGATAATGATTGCGATGATTATGATTTCGTCTGGGACGATGTAATCAGAGCGACGTGCTCGGTAGAGCAGTAGCGTAGGAGAGGAGGGCTCGGCCCAAGGAGCTCGCTTCATTTGCCCGAAGATTGCCCCCCGCACACGCCAGTTAGATCGCTTCCTTTTGAGATGCTTGTCTATCCCGATGATAGACTTTAGTCCGATGTCAATCGGCCAAACGAGCCGGTAATTGTCAGGGATAGGTCCGCACACAATAACCCAGAGTGAGGGTTAGCACAGCTCTGTGTGTATACACGGAGCTTCTGCTACACACACGGATGCGTGCGCACGTGTACCAAGCCAATTTCTCTCCTCGGGACTCCGGAAGCACGAGATTACAGGGAATTTCTTCGGCTGCCAAAGAGAAGGAGCGAGAGAGAGAGAGAGAGAGAGAGGGATAATGTTTGGACAACTTTGGTGCAAAGCGCACAAGTCGAGGGCACAATGTATCTGCTGAATCGAATAAATCGCTGCTAACGATTCGAATAATACGACGGGAATGATGAATGCGCGAGGGAGGCATACGGCGGCAGGGCTATAATATAAACGTCGCGCGTGTATTGCCAGACAGTCGCGCGTATAATCGGCGCGCATAATCGAGCTCTATAGCAAAGTTTTCCGTTAACGTATGTACATGTAAAAGGCCAGGCTGTGCGTCGGAACGAATAACAAACTGATCACTTATTCCGATTACGCGTCCAATCGGTATAAAAAGCAAAGACCGAAAAGCGCCTATAAATATTCCATCGGACCCCGAGAGCAGAGAGAAGTATAAAAGTAGGAAAAAAAAACGGAGGAAGCCTCGCTGATGTACGTTCGTCTGGATTTGAGGAGAAATTGCTCGGGCTAAGGAGAAGGAGAGGGAAAGCTCGTAAATAAAATTTTAATTCCCGCTCTTACGTTAGAGAGCCGCCTGCTGCACCACCACCACTCAATTTATCCTTTCCAGCAAGTAGCTGCTACCGTTTCCTTGGTATTCTAGTTTGCTCCCCCACTCCCCTATACTCCAGAGCAAACTATTGGTGTGGCTCCTAGAGACTCTCCTGATTTCCTCTCTCTCTCCTACTGTATATATGTATAGAAGCGCTCGAGTTCAAGTTCCTCTTGAGCTTAACATTAGCGCAAGAGTCGATTTCAATTCGCCTCCCTTCCCCGGTACACACCTCATCCCTTCCTTGCCACCTCGTGAAATTGAAAAATACAGCTCGATTTCGCGCGCGTTATTATATAGACCCCCCCTCTCTCCCTAGCTTCTCTCGCTCGGTCGCGAGTATACTTGAAGCTTTTTCTACTGTTCGAGGGCGTCTGTCGAGATTTTATCGATGTATATATATATTTTCTACCCTCGTGCTTTTTCTCTTCTCGTCGGCTTTCCTTCTCTGGCTCTCTCTCCAGTACTTTTTACCCGACTTTCATAAATGTTCGAGCGAAGTTTATTATTAGATCGGAGAACACTTTTTAGTCAAAGCTCCGAGGGACAGAGAGAGTGAGCGAGGGGAAAAAGAAAAGTGCTTGGGAAAAGTTGGGATGTCGAGAACACTCGGATTGCGATACGAAAAACAGACGGGTGCGAGTGCTGTGGGAGCTGGGGGTTGGAAGGCTCTCCTTATCCCATAATTTCGGCTCTCGTATTCTCCCCCGGCCGATCGTTGCTCCTCCAATTTTCCGCAAATTTACCTCGCTCACACAAGCGCGCCACCGTCTCAATGCCCACTAGAAGCTGAGCTATTGTCCGCTGGTGCTGGCAAAAATCCTAACTTGCTATTTCGACGACGACAACGGGACTATTCGTTATGTCCTCGTTTTGTATACTATATACGAACGAGGTGGAAGGGGATAGGGTATGACGCTTATAAGCGTGACATGCAAATGAAAAAGAAATAAAGGAAAGAAAGGGAAAGCGGCACGTGTACGCGGATTGAATCGCAACCGAGGACGTATTATAGGCAACGCGCGCGCTTTCAGACATCGCATACAGATGTTTTTACGCGCCGCGGAGTTTTCGAGTGGCCCCCGATGCTTACGTGTATATGGACGTTGCATGTATATCTATACAAACGGGCTTTGTGCATCGTCGCGTGCCCGAAGTAACGAAGTCGCGGAGGGAGAAGGGCTCGATGCCTCTTAATAAAAGGGAAATATTGATAAGAGGGGACTCTTTTCGGTCTGATGCTTTGTCGGTGCTCGTCGATCAAGCTTTCTCTCTCCCTTTATACTATCTTTCTCTTTGGCTGCCCGAGTCACGTGAAAGGCGTATCAATTAGGAGGATTTTTGCCCTAGTCGATCTCTCTCCGCTACAGTTTTTTTTCCTTCTTTTTATTCCTTTTTCTTCGTTCTCTCTTCTTTTTTTTCCCTCCTACTCATTTGAAATCCGAGACTTTGGAGAGGGTTCCCCGCTCGTGCGCAGAATGCTTTTTTCTTTCCCTCTCAATCGTCGTCCCTTACTCCCCCCGCCCCCTGGCTGCATTCTGCTTTTTGTCGGGGCACCGTTCTCTCTCTCTCGTGCCCATAAATTGTTTCGCTCACATTTGCCCCCCGAACGAAGGGGGGATTAATTGAGTCTATAAAAACGAGAACGGCATAGCGAGAGCTCTAAGGAATATTACACTCGCGACAAACGCGCGATAAAGCAAAAATGTTGCCGTATATCGCTTCTCTTTTCTTGTTTTTCTTTATACATTATTTTTCTCTCGCCACTCGCCGAATTATTTCGGTAATAACATCGGAATTATATCGTCGAGCATATACCCTCTCGTCTACACTTCGCGTTTCAATCCGCCGCGCGCAGATTCTAAAACGCTCCTGCAATTCGTGCTCGCATGACTTGATCCTTTGTCGAGAGAAAGAGGAGCGGAGAGAAATTCATGCATCGCAAAGTGCTCGAGCGATTTACGATTTTCTCCCCGTAATAACAGTCGCAGAAAAGCATTGCACTCGAAACCAATCAGGGCTGCAATCTATAGCGCTTACACACCTATACTAGCAGCAGCAAGCACGGCAGTCTCGTGCCGTCGTTAAAAACAACTTATACCGCCTCCTTGATAAAGCGCACCCCTCGCTTTATAGCCCCTGAAAAAAAATCGAACGCGATCTCGCGATAATTTGCCGTCGTCGCGACGGCCCTTCCTCCCCCTAAAGTTTTCGTTTCTGCGCTTTAATATCCGCACCCTCGAGAGCTTTCTCGTTCGACACTCGATCCCTCTCTCTTTCTTTCGGTACCCCCTGTTCGTTCGGGCCAAATACTCGCGCGCATTAAAAGCACTCGCACGATAGCGCACCAAGAGAGGGGGTGACTTTAGCCGGTGGAGAAGTCGAGAGGGGTGTAGGCGAGTCGCTTCTTTTTCTTTTTGTATTTCGCACGCGATTTTCCGATAGACATTCCGCGGCTTTCACCCGCGTAATCTCGTGGCTCCCTAATGGAATGAGCGGAGGGTGACATTTTGAGAAGCGGGGGAGGCTGAGAGCTCTTCTTACCCCCCGTCGGTATGCGAATTTCGCCCGAGTGTGATGTATACTTTTT
The DNA here is from genome assembly GCA_030522585.1 of Anagyrus pseudococci. Classification (NCBI taxonomy): domain Eukaryota; kingdom Metazoa; phylum Arthropoda; class Insecta; order Hymenoptera; family Encyrtidae; genus Anagyrus; species Anagyrus pseudococci. Next base: position 66,180 of record JAPYYQ010000170.1, on the reverse strand, counting down.
AATAAAAGAAGAGTGCCGACGGAAGTGATATTCTTTGTGTCGCGACAATTTTTCCCCGCGCGTGTCTTGAGAGTCCCCGTCAATTGATGATTCAACGTTTTCAGTAGTAAAAGTCAACGTCGCTCAGACGTAATTGAATTTCGTATTCGTTTGCGATAAATCCGCTCTCGTAGCCATCGGAAATTACGGCGTTTCAATGAAAAGTGCGCGCTCTGAAAACATCGCGCGCAAACGCGCAAAGTTAACGAGGGTCACTCGCTTAATCCGTTATTAAAATTGCAAAGCCCATAAAACTCGAATATGAAAAGCGTACGCATAAAGTCCCGAGCGCTCTCTAATTGCAGTCCTTTACCAAGCTCTGCTGTCCCTCGGTCTACATTCATGATCGATCGGCGTTATTATTCCTAAAAACAAGGATTCAATTTAGCGGGTAATCGGCTTGCAGATCGCCCTGGCAAATCACTTTCCACGCGCGCAGAGGCTAAAAGTGAGCGAGAGAATAAAAACAGACTCTCTTTCTCTCTCACCTCCGCCGTTGCTGCGCGAAAAGAGATAAAAAGGGGATCGCCTCCATTATACCCCCAAGAAGGAAAAGAATCCCCCCCTCGGACACATGCTGGGGAAAGAAGAAGAAGAAGAGGAGGCAGAAGGAGAAGAGAAGGAGCAAGAGAGGGAGAGAGCAATCGGCATGCTTGTGTCTTTTTATCGCCGGCGCGCGATCAATAAGTCCCGGGAGGAGAAAAGAATCCTTCCCTCCGGCCGCTACTGCTCTGCTACTTCTCCCACCAGCAGCAACAGCAACCTGGAAGTGGCTCGGAAGAGAGAAAGAGCGTATGCGCGCGCTGTGTATACGTGCAGACGTGCACCGCGGTAGGAGGGAAAAAGGGAGAGACAGGAGAGCAAGAGTGGAAGGAGAGCTTGCAGGCCGCTTGATAAGGGTTAATTTCATACGAGCGCAACCCCTCCCCCTCCGACAGCGACCGAGAGGGAAACAACGGCGCGACCTCTGCCTGGGAGAACTCCGCGTCTGTCTCTTTCTCTTTCTAGCTGGAGCGCGAGCCGAGAGTGGGGTGCGAGCGCGACGCGACAGAGAGAGAGAGAGGGTACAGAGAGGCGACAGAGCCGGTGCGAAGCTGAAAATTAGAGGGAGAGAAAGCGGAGAAAGCAGCGCGCCCCTCCTGCTGCTGCTGCCCTGGCACTCGGGGAGGAGAGGGCAAAACACTACTACTACTAGTACTGCTCTTTCTCTACGTAGCTGCGTTTCTCTCTGTTTTTTTTCCGGGACGTGGCGCTGCTGCTGCTGGGAGTAATAGATGCTGTTGACGGCGCTCGGGGATAGGTGGTTGAGGTCGTCGCGCGAGGGGAGTGGCAATGGAACTTCTCTCGGGTTAACTGGAGAATGAAAATTACGTTTATTCCGATGGAGTGATATATATTCCTCGGCCGCTCTTGTGAGCGAGACGAGAGAGCTTTAGCTCTCCACCACCGCCATACCCGTTTCTCTCTCTCTCTCTCTCTCTACCTTCCATCCAGCTGCACTTTCTGGCGGCGCTCGGAATTTATGGAATATCAAGCGGTAGCTTTTCAACCTCGTCCCCTACTTTCGCTACGTGTACATACATACTCAAATCCGTGGTAATTTGCGTATAGAGGGCTGAAGCCGATGTTTGCTTGGCTATTAGCAAAGCGCGCGTATATTCGATGCCACATCGCTTATAAATCGCTTGTATACGTGTTTTCTCGAGAGGCCCGCGGGTAAACGCTATACTAAAAATGCGCATAACAATCGAACGACGCTAAAAGTGTATATTCTCGCTCGAGCACCTCCGTCCTCTCTCTAGAGCCGAATCCGTCTAAGCGTCGCCTCCAATTCTTGTATAAGCGTGTAAAGAGCATCAAGTAAATTCACGATCAGCCTCCTCGACGCTCCCCCTCTCTTTTCTTGCCTTGGATAGAGAGAGGAGTATAGCATCCATTATTCAAGCTCATAACCCTCAAATCGAGTAGCTCAACGACGACTACAACTACGAGTGTACAGTGGGGCGAGGGAGGGGATCGAGAGTACGCAGGGCATCATCCACTTTATATCCAGCGGCGCGCTCGCTTGGCTTATAAAATGAAAATTCCGACTTGCCGCTGGCTTTGGTGAGAGGGAACGGCAGAGCAGCGGTGGCAGGAGGGGCAGGTTTGCCTCCAAGGGGTCCACCTTAGCCAGTGAAAAATTCACGCGCGGAGAGAATATCCCGAAGGCGGAGAATACTTCGAGAGAGAGAAACAGTGGGGGCAAAGGTAGAGAGAATAAGAGGCAGAGAGGGGTGGGGGAGAAAGGTTCTTGCGGATCAAAGAAAGCCCGGGCTCGAGCGTCAGACAAAGCCACTAAAAGCGGGAATACGATTGACGGAAGGAGAGCAGCGCGCGGGAGGAGACGAGAGCATACGCGCTGCTGAGAGAGGAGGGATAGGGGATGAGCGGCGAATCGCCGCGCGCCGATTGTGTCCGGCTCTGATTCCCGCGCGTGCGCTAAGCGACAGCCACGGCAGAGGTGGGGGGAGAGGCCAGGATGTCCGGCCGGAGGAGCAGCAGCAGTAGCACTAGAGCCAGACGGAGAGAAAGCGGAGCTTTCAGGGTGCATTAACGGGCCAGATATCGCACTACCCCCACCCTCCTCCGCTTTCTCCTCCCCCGCTCTCTCTCTCTCTCTTCAAGCCCAAAGCCACGGGAATGCCTTTCCGACTCGCTGAATTATACCGCGCTCGAGCTTTACCCTCATCCCCTCTTCCCTACTAGCACACACACACACTCTCTCTCTTTTCTGTGTATACTTCCCCTCGGTTCGCGTGCGCGAGAGCTTTTTTATTGACTGCTGCCCGTGGGGATGGATTTATGCTTCGTATTTTCTGTCGCTCTCGCCTCTCCCCCCGACAACAACGACTACGACGGCTACTACCAGCGTCGATGATGTAATTCACGTGGGGCAGACTCGTAAAGATAAGACCTGCGCTTCTCGCGCTGCTTTATTATAATTGGATCTAAGCATTTCTATGATGATAATTTGCCGGGCAATGCTCGCCTAACTTACGAATTATTTTTTCCCTCGTGTTTAATCAAATTTGTAACTTTTACTCGTCGTTAGAGCTCGTTGAGAATTTTATCGATGTAGTTCGTATTTTTAATTGGTTTTGTCAAATGAGTTAATTAAGTTGGAGATAACGCGTGTTCGAATTGGTTTTCGCTAAAGCCGATGCGACATTTTTCAATATAACCTTGTTTAAAATTCATCAATAAAAGTATCGATTGACAAGAGAGTAGTCGTCAACGGAGTCTGCGCCGCCGCTGCTGGGCCAACTCTGTATTCAAATGTAAATTGAATGGAATCTCGTATCAATTCCAATTTTTATAAAACGAATGGAAAAAGGAGAGCGCGCGTACCAAGAGGGACGTAGTCTAACCCGGACAATATATCAGTCTGGGCCATGCAAAAGTTCGCCTCCTAAAAGTATTACGCCCCCGGCTAGCAAATGATGATAAAAAAGTGTATACCCCCAACATACACACGAGCTACTCTGGTAAAAAAAAACATCATCGCTTCCCTCGTCGGATCAAGGCTTATAAAGACATGGTTGGTAAGAAAAAAAAAGTAGTAAGGGTCGATGTGGTAAGGCGAGGTAAACCTCTCTCTCTCTCAGTCGGATTTCTTTCGCGCTGCAAAGCGTCGATTGGCCCATTCGTCGCGATATGGCGTGCGCGCGCGTCTCTTCCACTCCAGACTCGCGCGGAGATTCGATTACCGAAGGAGAAAAGGGCCTCGGGACACGCTTTTCCTTCGGCTGCTTGGCCAACGGAGAAGGAAGTGCGAGCCGTAGGAAATGAAAAATACTCGAGCCTCGTAAGACGGATATTGCCTGGCCTTTTTTTCCCTCTCGCCTCCCTTTTTTTTTGTCGCCCGATGTTTTTATTTCGCGCGGCGCCGGCGACACGCGCGGCTTTTCTCCCGTGTACGTAGCTAGTGCTCTGGTGTATACAGGGAAAAAGGAGGAGGAGAAGGCTGGAGTATGAAGGGGTAGAGTCCGAAAGTGCTATCGGCTGTGCTCTCTCCGGCTGTTTGTTAATTCAGCGACTTACTCGTGTCGGCTGCCGCCGCAGCGAGAGAGAGAGAGGGGCAGGAGAGCAGAGAGGGTAAATAAGGCGCGGGCGTGCGTGAAATGTTTATGCCTCGATTTTGTTTTGCTCCTTTGGCCGATACCACTCGCGCGTACGTAGATATAGACCGAGAGGAATACTCGGCTTTCTCTCTCTCTCTCGGATAAATCATTCATCGTTCTTGTTGCGTTGCTATAAATAAATTTACAAGCTACACACACACTAGGAATACACAGGGCGTCGCTATTTTAACATTCCAGATACGTTCGGGATATTATTCAAAATTACATAGCCATACGAAATATACGAGCCGGCCGCGCTCGCTCATACACTTAAACATACGCACACGCCCCCACAGACACACGGACATACTTATCTCCCCCGGTTATTTCCGCTCGGCTTATCCGACGTTTTTGCCGAAGCTCCCATATCGATCATCGGCCAAGACAAATTAGCGCGTGGAGCTGTAAGAAAAAGGTGAGCCGAAACTTTTCCGATCGCTCTCTCTATACTCCCTCTTCCAGTCTCCCCATCAGGAGCCGAAAGAGAGAGAGAGAAAAAAAAAGATCCAATCGCAGCAACTTTTCTCGCCCCCGAGACCCATGAGTGACGCAAACACACACAGACGCACCAAGCACACATACGTGCGCGGATAGGCTAATAAATATCCCGTTGAACATCAAACGACATAACTCAGAGGCTCTTTCTCTCTCTCTCTCTCTCTCGAAAGAGAGAGAGAGAGAAAGAGCGACGTCGGAGCACCGTATCAGCGCATATAAATTCAATAAAAACAAGCCGCCCCGAGGGCGCCCGCCTACGCCTAGTCCCCGAGAGTACGCGCAGGCACATGCGATCCCCCGGGCGCGCATCTGTTGCCCTGCCCGCTCAACCTCGTCCCTTTTCGTGGTGTCATCTTTCTCCCCCTCTTCGTCTCTTAGTTCGCTGACTTTGTTTCCCGTCATATCCTCGCAAATCACATCGTATAACCCTCCGAGCTCACCCCAAACCATCTCCCAGGCAGTGTAGAGTCAGCGCCGACGGCTAAGGCCGGGCACACGTCAAAGTTCGCGATCGCGGAAGTTTCGAGTGTAGGACGAGGCGGGGGTGGAGGGGCTATAAAGCCCAACCCTGTAGGCGAACGGGCCAAGAGAGGCAGCAAATTCACCGAGAAAGCCGCAATCGACCTGCGCTCTCTCGATTATTTCACGGCTACCCACACACGCGTGACTCTCCTCTTCAGGCTCTTCCTTTATTTTTTTTTTGTTCTCCGCAACCGCTTTTTGCCCTGTCGCTTTTCTTTATCCCACAGCCACCTTTCTCCCTCTTTTTTTTGCGACCTCTCTCCCTCTCTAGAGACTCTTGTCGGGGTCGCGCTCGGCTTTGTCCGGAGATACGCACACGGTAGAGAGAGGCACAAAGTGTGGGTATAGAGTTTTGCGCGAGGTTTTGGCGAAATCAAGCCGACGTTACGGGGATGAGAGCGGAAAAACCGTAGCGACTTTGTGGCTCTTTATTCTCCGGGCCGAATAGAGAGGATTATCGTTTGATAACGGAATTACGGGCGTCGTGGAACGACGGTTTATTTATTATTATGGTTTCTCATCCGGCTGACTCTGCATTATTAGACTCCATACGTTTTATGACGCCCGTGAATAACTCTTGGTTAAAGATTCAAGTTGATTCTGAATGAAGACACACGTGATTGGGGACTTTCGAACGAATAAGTAACTAGCTATTTTTTGGACTGAAGCATCTGCCATCATTCGGCGAACAACGAAAAGGAGGGATAAAAAGCGCGTTATGCTTGTAAACGCGATATCGTAATAATTCGGAGCAAACAGTCGTAATTTAGCAGGGGGGTCGGAGAACACTCGATATTCCGCTCATAATAGATTTGCATAGTCTCGCGCTCGAGCATTACACCTCTCGGCATCGGCATTAATTTACATAGCGTTAAGCCCTCGTTACTCCTCTCGGAAAGCTCGCCACCTCGTACCGTCAAATCTGTCCTCGCTCTCCTCCTCCTCCCCTGTCTCTCTCTCTCTTCGCTAAATCAACAGACCTTAATCACATCGTTGCTCCTGCCGACAATGGTCCAAGCAAAAGAAAGCCCGCTGTGAAAAGCAAAAGAGGAGAGAGAAAGAAAAGCAAGAGCGATAAACCGGGCGTTAAAACTTGCCGGATTGCGCGAGACTGTGTTCGTTAGCGCGGCAACGCGCGCAAGAGAGACTCGACAATTTCCGCCCTTTTCGGAAGCCTCGGCTCGTTTTTACGCGCTCTGCCCCGAGAATCTTTCTGTCCTGCCGCGCGCTCCAGCTTATACGCAGCCAATGGGAGGAGTGAGGGAAAAAACGAGAGGGCTCTCGCGAGGAGCTGCAGGGATGGCGCGAAAATGGGAGCGAGGGAGAGAGGAAGGGTAAAGGGATAGTGGCCTGGAGAGTGAGTGAAAGAGAAAGAGTGGCCGGGTAGATTCATTACCGTCCATGAGTTATATCTCCTCTCTCTCCGCCAGTGGCGCGCGTCCCCGAGTAATTATCTACCGTAGGATTACAGATAAAAGAGCCCCTATTAAAAAGCTCGCCCCAGCCCCCCACTCCACTCTCGGCTTCTCTCGGACCAAGCTTGACGCGTTTCTACCTTCGTCCTCTCTCTGTCTCTACCGCTCGGTGCTTTGTTTCAGCGTCTTGTCTCGGCGAATCTGCTTTTCCCTTTCTCTCTCGGCTCTTTTGTCTCTGGCCAAGCTACTCCGCGCGAATCTTTTACGGATGAAAACAGCGCCCCGCAGCGTTCGAGCATAATGGACAAGGGACTACCTTTCGATTCGACACTATACACAGCCACGCACTTTAACCGCGACGATCCTGCCTGTGCCTTTTTATCAATTTTTAAATACAGCCTCTAATGTTTCCCAATGTTTTGCTTTGATAATTAAAAAGCGAAATTTTAAAAGCTCCGCTCGATTCGCTTTATAGTTGGATTACGGATTTTAATTCTCCGAGAGGGCTCTCGACAAAATCCCGCGACTATACGCTTTCGCCATCAAAGGCTCTCGGGGGCTGGTGTAGAATCCCTTGCGAACGCGCGGAAAATATAGAAAATACATCGGTCGTGTATTTAAAGGGCTAAGCAAGTTCTTGCATCGGGTACACGAATTAGTAACCTCTTTATCGTTAGCATTGCGGTCGGCCCCCGTCTCTCGCGTCCCGCCTAACTTTAAAGCCCTATCCATATATGACTATACCCTCCTAAGCTGCACTTAAGCTCTACGTTTCCTACCACAATCGAGATCTACCTTACGATTTATTATCCCCCCTCCCTCCTTGCGTAATTATCAGAAACAAATAATGTTCCCTCTAAATAAGTATCTCTCCCTCTCTGTGAGCAGCGAAACGCTGAAAAAGACGGAGAGAACAAAAGGTACAAAGAGAAAAGTTTTTCCATCGTAATAAAACGTCAAATGGGAAAAAGGGCAATCGCGCGGAAGAAGATCGGCCGTTGAAGCAAAAAAGTTTTTCCCCGCATGCGGCTGCGGCAAATTAGCAAAACTACTACGGAACGTTTAACATTTAATCAACGCGCTCGATTATTTTCGGCGGATAAAAAAAAAAAAAGAAAGAGAGAACAACGCGTATTCCCCGAGCGGCGTAGTGCCAAAAACCCGGGCCGCGATAACCCCGGGCGCTCGTTGGAGCGCGAAACAAATTATTCACGCCGGCATTACGGGGAATTTCCCCTTCCCTCTCTCGTCGCCTCCTCTCCCCGCAGCTCTAGGCTTAATCTACTCGCTTCCCTAAACAACGCCGCGCGCAACCTTTTAATCAACGTTAACAACCATTACAATTATACGCTCGCTCTCTTCTCCCCCTATCATTCTCTCAGCGTTCTTTCCTCCTGCCTAAATCAGCATGGAGAGAGAGAGCCCCTTTTGGCTCTGTAAAATCCTAAAGAGCGCGTGATAAATAATATCCGTCCGTCTTGTGACCGAGCAGACTGCAGACTCTTAAGGGTCTCCCCCCCCCTCTCTCTCTCTCTCTCTCTCTCTCTCTCTCTCGTGGGCGAGAATCGGCCGGCAATTTGGCCGCGTTGACGGCTGTTATCGTTAATCCCCGAGGCCCTTGATCCGCGTGCCGTATCTCCGCGGGCGAGGAAGAAGGCTCGCGCTGGAAATTGCCGCGATTAAATCGCTCGAGGGTTGCAGCTTATGGAGGATGGGGGCAAACAGCCAGACACGAGCGCCACTTAGTTAGGCCCCGGGAAATCCGGCGGTCGAGTGTGTTTATTGTAGTATCAGCGCGAGCCTCCCTCCTCGTGTATACGAATGCCTGAGATTATTTTGATAAAAATTACGCTGCCGCCCGTGGAAACGACACCTCTTTTGGGCTTAACGCGCTCAGATGTATAGCGGCGCGACTATAAGCGCTACGACGACGGGCTGTCAGTCTGAGCCTCGGACTAATTTGTCGCGAGTAGAGAGGGCTTTTTATTCTTGGCTAGGTTTGATAACCTTGAATTTTTCACGTCTTTACACGCTTGGCTCTTTTCCCCTTCGGGTCAAGGATAATTGAACTGATTGTCGGTATTTGATAACCAATGGCTCGATAATAGAATAGGAAATGGAGGGTTAAGGGAAGCTTATTAACCGTTAGTCTTCACAAAAAGTGACTCACATTTTACTTATTGAAACCCATAATTATATGTACACAATTATTAATATATTACACAAATACTAATTTGAATGTAATTTTGCAGAAGGCCACAAGAGAAGGAAGCGAAAGCTCGGCGGAGGCTTGTACACAGGAGTGCCGGTGTCGCAGCTTCTGGCCCAGCGCGAGCGTACGATAGCGGCGGCCGTAGTCAACGTCGGCGACAGCAGCGTCTCCCCGGCCAACGGCACGGCCAACCCCGCAGCCACGATGTCCGCCGGCTCCTCCTCGCTCTCTAATGGATCGCAGGTGAATAATTTAGCCCGGCACCAAAGTGGCCAGCTGCCGCCGCCTCTGCTATACTCTCTCGCTCTTGCAGCAGCAGCATTAAACGCGCTTATCGAGCAGACCAAAGACCCACGGCTAACTTTGAGTTTCGCTCTCGAGTTTAATGCCGAGAGAGGGTCAACCCCAAAATTTTCATTTTTCCCTCGACCCGACTGTATACCACGGCCTCTGTCCCTCCCCGCACTGTTACTCGTGTGTGTTTTTCCATTGTGGATAGGGGAGAATCCCTATATATTCGACCGCTATGAGGATATACCTTGTAGCTCACTGATTCTGGATTTTGGCGGTCGGGTAAATTTGCGAGAATAAATTACGCGAAGAATTTAATTTTATCACTTTATTATCGCGTTTTATCAAAAGCCTAATGAAAAAGCGTCGCGGATAAATCGCTCGGTATGAAAGGTCGCAGAGAGGATTATTTATCGCCACCGTTTTTGAAAATTGCGAAAACGTATTATAGAATTTTGAGCGGGCGTTGATAAACGTAGCAAAGTCAAAGGGTCCAATGGGCAGCTCAATTATTTAGCTGGATTAATCAGCCTGGTTTTTCTGGCGCTCGTCAATTATTGCAAATCAAATATTTATCGGGCGCGACTCGGTTATTCGTATAATGCTCCGCCGGAGAAAGAGAGAAAGGGAGGGGTGGAAGAAGGTGCACGAAACATTAATTCATCAGCGTCAAATATTTTCAGTGCCGAGAGGGAAACTCAATTACGAGTAAATTAATGAAAAGCTATCGGCGCTAACTTTCGATTCCGGCCACTGTGTGTGCAATCGATGCATTTTTAACGACGCCGCGGCAAATTGAATTCACGGGGCCAAAGCAAGAGGGAAAAAGAGAGGGAGAAAGGTATAAAGCGCAAGAGACCGCTGGCTTTATTCCTTCTCCTCCTTTTTTTCGACGTAGAAGGCAGAGAGGGGCTCTTTCATCTTGTTCTCTCCGTGGAATCGCCTGGGAAAAAGAGGCAAAGTTTTTAACATTCGGGGATTTCGGGACGGAATTAAAAGCAGCCTTCGCTCTGGTTACTGGCTCTTTTTTTTCGTCTTTGTCTTTCTCTTCCTCGGAGAAGTTAATTCGATATTCGATGGGATAAAAACGTTGTGTACTTTGGCAGTGAGCGTTTCACCGCGTAAAGTCGTTAGGTCTTAATTACGAAAAGAAGAAGAAGAAAAAAGAGAGCCGCTTGGACGATTTTTGACTGATGGAAATTTTATCGATTTCACTACAAATGGTGAATAGCATTTTAGTGTTATCGAGCTACTCGAAGGATTAATATTTGCATTATAGCTTTGATCCACTTGTTTAGTTGCGAATAAAAATATTGCGAGTATTTGTTTACGCAAGCAGCTTGTGGGAACTTTTCAAGGAGAAAATAGCGTTATAATCAATTTGCTCATTGAAATTTAAATTAATGATAATTTCTTTTAACCTGCAACGCGCCTATCGTTGAGTGTATCTCAAGCGCAATTACCTAATTATATGTTACAACAGTGTGATCATTAATCGTAGTAAATTCATTTACGCCAGATGAAATTTTAATAAATTAATATAACACTGAATTATATTCTCCATTTGAATAAAGAATTCATATACTCCACTGAGTTATTATGCAATTCCGCTAATTGCCTTGAAACTACTTGAAGTAATCATTTGTCGACAGTTTAATTGAAAATTAATCATTTAAATTTAATAATTATACAAACTTACGAAAAACAAATTGTTTTATAGATGTGGCCCGTCACCTTGCCGAATCTCACCGGGGGTATGGCGCTGCCGCACCAGACTCAACAGCAGCAACAGCTGCTCCCGCATCAGCAGGCAGCTCTCAGTCCGCAGCTGACGACAAATCAGCAAGTACAGAGGCTAAACAACGCGCAAGGCATGGCAGGCACCGCTGGAGGCATGCTAATGGGCAACCAGATAATCATGAACCAGCAGACGCCGAACTTTGGCAATCTCGTGAACCAACAGCCTCAGCAGCAGCAACAACAGCAGCACTTGCAGACGCAGCAAGTGCAGCAGCAGCAAGTGCAGCAGCAACAACAGCAGCAGCAACAGCAGCTTCAGCAACAAATGCAGCAGCTGCTTAATCAGCAGTTGCAGGAGGAGCAAACGCAAGAGCAGCTGCTCTTCCAGCAGATGCAACAGCTCCAGCAGATGCAGCTGCTGCAACAGCAGCAGGATCAACAGCAGCAGCACGATCAGCAGCAAACCCGCATGATTGCTAATCAGCTGCAGCAGCAGGTCCAGCAGCAACAGCAGCAGCAACAGAACTATCAGCTGAATCAGTTGAATAAACAGCTGATGCAGCAGCAACAACAGCAGCAGCAACAGCAGCAACAGCAGATGAATCAGCAGTTCCAGCAGCTGCAGAATATGCAGAAGCAGCAGAATATGCAGCAGCAGAATCTCCTTGGCGATCTGGATCAGCAGCAGCAACTGCAGCTGCTGGCCAGTCTCGGCCAACAACAAGACTTTCTCAATCAGTTACCGCAGCTCACGCAAAATCAACAGCAGCAGATTCATCCGCAGTTCCAACAGCAGCTACAGCAGCAACAACAGCTTCAGCAGCAACAGGTTTGTACTCGTAATTGACTTAAAACAGAATGAGATTTCTGCTCTCATGTCAAGTATTTATTTACTATGATTAAACTTTCTAATACTAAACAAAATTAAAACGTTTCAGGTCAATCAGCAATTGTTGCAACAACAAACGGAGCAGCTACAAATGCAGTTACAACAACAGCAGCAACAGCAACAACAGCAGCAGATTGTACAACCCTGTGGCCAAGCGCAGTATCAAACTCAAATGTTGAATCAGCCTCTCGATGCGCTACAGCAAAATGGTTTAACTCTCATGAATGGCTTGAACGATCTTCAAGTGCGACAACAACAACAGAGGTCTGCTGAAGAACTGGCTTTGAAACAGCAGCAGCAACAGCAACAACAGCAGCAGCAACAGTTATTTATGCAGAACCAGACGATTCAGAGGCTTCAACCAAACAATCAATTTCAACAGAATCAGCTGTCGTGTCAGATGAGAACGTTCGATCCGTCTAAGACGACGAATGTTCAACAGTTCCAAACTACGACACAGCCGTTGCAACAAAATCAAAATATTAATTTCAATGCGAGAGCACCTCCGTGGAACCCTCAGCAGCAGCAACAGCAGCCACAACAACAGCAACAACAAAGCATAAATCAAATACAGAATATTGCCTGCAACGTGTTTGATCGTGTGCCACCCTTATCTCAACATGTAGCCCAGGATACTATGTGGACGGACGAGGTCGTGAGGAAAAAGGCCAAGACCTCCAAAAATACTTACAAAAAACAGAGGCTGAACAGTAACATAAACAATTGTCTCGATCAGAATATGTCCGGAGACGAATTTTCGGACAAACTAAATTCACAGTCAGGTAAGAATACTGACAAGCTAATAATCAAAGAAAAAAATATTTTAATAAAAAATATGAAATTTTAATAAAATTTTCTCTTTCAAGGTCCGTCGTTCCTAGAGGATCCGAGTGGTTACCTCGCGCAGCAGACGGCTCTGTTAAACAGCACGATATCACGGCAAACAGGAGTGACGAGCACTCAACAACCGTTGTTAATTGGCAACAACGGCCTCGGCAACAACTTGCAACAACAGCAGGCGAATGCTACGTATCTTCCACTACCAAAGCCTTCCTCGCTCGCTAGTCCCTCATCCCTGTACAGCAACAATAACGGCAAAAACAATCCAAATTCACCGGTGTTTGTGCACAGCTCGATGACGCCAAACTCAGCTGGCAGTGTCACGGACTCTGAGAGTGGTAGTCCTATGTCGTGTCAGAGATGCGTAACCAGTGCAGACACACAGTCCTTATCTTCCTCTACGTCAAGCCACGAATCCTTCAAACAAGTAAATATTTAAACACGTGCAATACTTTACAGAAACAACAATTTTTTATTTACGTATCAATTAATTTGTGAATTTTTTCTCTTTTAGATGCACAGGCAACAGTATTCTCTAACGGATATGTCGGAGGATCCTATATCCTCCACGTTTGGGGATAAGTGCATGCAGCAGCAGAACTCTTGCCAGGCTCAGCAGCAGGCTCAGCTCGACTCACGGCCTATTCAGGGCGGCACCGTCAGTACCTCGCATGGCTCGCCGATTGGCACTAACAGCCCGGCGAACTCCGACACTCCGGCTTCATCGACGTCGCAGCCGCCGACGCCTCAAAGTCTTATGTCGTCCCAGCCCTCGACGCCGCACGCTTATTCTCAGCCTGCAACGCCGCACATGTCTGCTCAACATGCGAATTATGTGGAACAGAGGTCTGCGACGCCTTCAGTCGTTACTCCAAACCAAGTCTGTGATCTCGAGGCTCAAGCTAATCAAAAGAAGTTGGATGCGTAAGTAGACTATAATTATCTCTAATATTTTTAATATGCAAATTGAACGAGTTTCTTATTTTTGCATTGATTCAACAGGTTCCAGTCACATGGTCGACCGTATAATGCGGCGTCTATTATCACTACGATGGCAAGTGGGCACACGGTTAGCAGTAACACGATTACGTCTGTCTTAGCTGGACGAGCAAATACTGCGACAGTCTCGATAAATGCACCACAAGGCATTGCCAACACTGTTTTGCCGAATATTATGGCTAAACAACAAAATCAGCAACAAGCTCAAACAGCGGTTGTTAATTCAGTTCCTTCATCGTCAGTGCCTGTGATCGCTGCGCAGGCGCAGACAATTCCTATTGCTGCAAATACGTTGCAGCAACAAAACGCCTTCGTTATGGCGCAACAACAACAGCAACATCAACAGCAACAACATCAGCAGTCGTTAACCAGTTTAAACGTCTCGAAATCGCCTCTTGAGATGGTACAAAGCGTGGTGAGCAGCATACAGGTGCCGCAAGCATCAAATGCATCTAATAATCACCATCATCAAGCACAGCAACACCAACAGCAGCATCAACAGCAGGCGAACGTCCAGGTTAATAGTCTAATCAACGTGTTACTTTTTGAAATGTATTTTATTAAATGTTTTTATAAATCACTAATTGAAATTCATTGTTTTCCAGGTGCACAACGTTTTGACTTCCAGTGGTATATTGAAACAAGCTACGTCGGGACAAGGTTTACCTCCTGGTCATATTCTCGTATCTAATAATGGCCAGTTGATAATGGCGAGCACAGGCGGCGTTATGGCTCCGCCACCACCTAAAATCAATTCGATGCCGCCTCTATCGGTCTCTCCAATGGTGACGAATGTTACCGGGGCCGTCAGCCAGGTGATTCCGGCTGTAGGTGTAGCTCAGCAAGTGATAGGACAGCCAACTGTGTTGGTAAATACTATCCAGGCACCTGTGATTATACAGCCGTCGGGAATGATGACGATGGACGGCCTCGGTCAAAACGTGCAGATCCCGCACTTGACGGTAACGGCCGGCAACGTACTGCAGAACGCTCAGCCCCTAATCGATGCCTCGAACCAGCAGCAGCAACAGGACGTAGCAAGAAACGTCGCTGCGGCAGTGGCCAGTCAAAATCTCGTTGGCCACCGGCAGCAGGCGGGCCTGCCACCGGAGCCGACAGTCGCCAAGAAGAAGGTCTACAAGAAGCGGAAAACCAACACGCAAACCGTGGCGTCGATGCTGCACATCGCTGCTGCGGCCTCACAGCAGAACGCGGGCATGCTTATGCAATCGCAGTCGAACTTTGCGCAGCAGAACTTCCAGACGCAGAGCATCGGTGGCCCCGTGCTCCAGGCGTTGACGATTGTTCCCGGCAAGAATGGCGGTCCTGCTCAGCTTGTGATGAATGGCCAGCCTCATCAGGCAAACTTTAACACTCAGCACCAAATAATAGCAAATACACAGCCGGCTCAGCAGATAAACCTTCTACAGCCGGTTAATTTGTTAAATGGGACTACAGGTATGGTGCAGAACTTCCCGACCATTCAGCAGTTTATTGTTCCTGGACTTGGAAGTATGGTCATGTCTGCGGATGGCACGGCTACACTTCTTCAAGATACAGGTAAATAATTTTTTGAAAATATTTGTCACATTCTTGTCTAATGCATTATTCAATGTAACAGCTGTACTAATCATAAATTGATATTTATAGGCAATCTTGGCATGCAACTGCAGCTACAGAATGTTAATGGTCAGAATGTTCTTACACCTGTACAAAACCATGGCAGTATTTTTGGGGCAGGCCAAAGCATATTGGCCGCGGGTCCTGCTGGCATGGTGATACGAGCACCTCAAGCAACAAGCGGCAAGATTATTCAAGCCCAAGCTAGTCCGGGTACTCAATTCATTTCGCCTAATAGCGGTCAGTTCCTCGTAAACGGCACAGCGTCTTTTGGAAATCAGCTTAATCCGATTGTCGCTAATGTCAATCCGAATCAGCAAGTGACCTTTAACACAACACAGGTTAGTATTAAAAGAATTTTAATACTTCTAACTGATTTTATTAATCAACTTTTTCAACACATTTTTTAATGCCAATTTTAACATAATTTTCAGGTGCGACCATCTAATATCCAAGGCCAGCAAGAATTTATACAGATGAATGGACAAACCCTAATGGTACCATGCGCTACAGCTCAAAACATAGCTGCGGTTTCTTCATCCCAAAATCAACAAAATACTACATTTGTACAGCAAAATACAACGATAGTTCAACAGCAAACAACCATGGTTTCAAACAATCAAATTCCGGGATTTCAAGCGGCCAATGCTAATGCAACCCCGAGTATCGAACATCCAACCATGAATGTCGATAATGCGCAATCGTATATACTTAGTGCTGGCATGGTTACGGTACTTGAACATTTTGCTATTTCTGTATTATTTTAGATGTTTACAGTTTGAATAAATAAATTAACGTGTATTTTATTTTTTTAGCAGGGAAAAGGTCCAAATTCTCCAAAAGTTAATCCACAACAATCTGAGCAAATAACTGAACAGCAACAGCAGCAGACGCAGCAGCAACAACAACAATTACAACAACAGTTACAGCTGACTCAGCAAGCGCAGCAGCCAGAACAGAGACCACAGCAACAGCAGCAGCAACAACAGCAGCAGCAGCAACAGCCTCAGCAAACGCAACTGAGTCAACCGTCTACGCCGTTGGCGCAAACGCAATTTGTCATTACAAATGATACAACGACAATAATTGAGAAAATGCAACAACAGACAGCTACAGCAAACGCTGCAGCAGCAGCTGCCGCCGCTGCTCTCATGGCGAGGCATTCGGTATCGACGCAAACCGCTGTAAACCAGGCTAACGCTGCCGCTCAGTCTGCGTTAATGAGGCAAGGTTCACCTCCAGACACGACGACTCACAGTCCCGGTAATAGTCAGAGATCGAACAGCCCATCCGTGGACACAACAACTCATGGTGCTGCGTCACCTCCACCACCTGCGAATTCGAGGCAACAATCATCGACGGTAAAAGCACGAAATATTGTTAAAGATTCAAATGATTAAAAACGTCTTTGTTATTTTATTATATACTGTTCACTAGTTTAGTAAAAATTATTAAATTTCTGCAAATGGTTGGCTAACGTTTCTTTTTCTGCAGCCGATGGTTCATTGCGTATCAAGTAGCGAGCCAGACTCGGGAGGCGATGCACAGCTTAACCCCGACGAGTGGCGTGGAACTATCCAGATGGTGAGCACTCCCGGCAAAGAGATGCCCGTGGGACAGGTCCTTTCTGGTCAGCAAGCCCAACAGCAGCAGCAGCAATCGGCGACCCAAGCACAAGCACCGCAACAGCAGCAGCAACAGCAGTCGCAGGCTAAACCGACATTTGTCGAATCGTCAACCGTCTCGAGCGGCATCCAGGTTGGTAGCTTCGTAGAACAGGCCGCCACTGGTACCAGCGCCAGTCAACTAACCCTTACAGACACTCAACAACATGAATTGCATCACGAGTTGGCTGATACGACACACCTCGATAACACAATCGAGCCCATGGACACAACCACGATCACTTCATCACCCAATCATTCAATTCATTCAGACACGTTCGTTATTGCGGAATGCATTAGTGAGGAGCTAACAAGCGCCGACAATGATTGTCTCATTGATAAAGACCTAGTAGTTAGGGATTTGTCGCCGTCCGAGCAGCAGCAGCCGCAGCAGCAGCCGCCGTCGACAGCCGAGCCATCACCCTATCATGTTCACGAACAGCAATCCATGCTTGTTGATAACATTACCGACGACACAAGCTGCGTATCTAACCTTTATGATCAAACGACGCAGGAGCAGGTGTCAACTGCCGCCGCTCTGATCCAGCACGAAAAGTTTTACAGTGTTGGAATCGCGCCTGCCGGCCTTTATCCACACGTGTACAACTTGCGGCCAACGGACCAGAGCAGCGTAGATGACGACGAGCTGCTGCCGCAATCGCAGCAGCAGCAGCTCGCTACTGCAACTGCTGTTGTCAATTATCAGGCTTCGGAGAAGCTGCAGCTGCAGCAGCAGGCTTATTTCAGTCCGTTCGTTTATAACGCCGGTGATTTGACGGGCTTTGCCGATAGTGCCGTCGTGGCTGAGCTTGAGGAGGAAAGTGCTGAGTCTACCGAGGAGGAGGACGAGGATCTATGAGACCTGGAGCGAAAGTTTTTTTGAGGGCTCTCCTCGAGCGGCTTATCATAGACTCAGAGCAACAAACGAGCATTGGCCAATCCAACGTAGCGACGTCAATATGCTTATGTATTAGTCAATATTTTAATAATAGGCATACTTTTTTCACTGTGCTTTTTTATTTTCAATTTATTTTTAAGAGATTAGCCATACGTGTGTATTATTTTAACTGGTTTAAGGGTTTTTCGGCGGTATACTACTGAGAATACTCAATGTACGTAATTACTCATATGAATTAATTAGGTGTACGAATTAAATACTGTAAAAGAACTTTTATAAAGTTTTGTAGTAATAGATCTGCTGAAACAATGAAATGTTCGTTTGTTGCCTTGAGGTTTCCCCATTAACTAATAAGTTTAAAGTATTTTAATTTATTTGTTGAAACATTGACGCGATTGGTTAATTAATATTTGATGAATATTTATTGATTGTTAAATAGTTTATTGTTATCATGGGCATTTGTTTATAAAATCTATTTTAAGTAAAATAAATTACTTTTTAAACTATGATTAAAGCTGATTGCTATGTGCAAACTTTCAATATGAAAAAAAAGTAAGAATTTTCAAAAATGTATTAAAATAAAACAAAAACATACAAATAAGTGTAGACAAAAGTATTTTATTTTTACTTTCAAGGAGCTTAGTAATTTTATAATTATTTATTTTAATGTACATAGCAGTTATCTACTAAAATTACATTTTATTAAACTGTAATTTATTTTCTTTTTATACAGTACCAATCGCAGTCAAGTATGCCATCCATTTTAATCAAGGTCATTTTTGACACATTCATTCACGCTGTTTTCAATTAAATTTTCGATCCAGGGTATGGGTGCTCTCTTGGCTCTTCGAAGTTCCACATTTAGAAAGAGACTTCAGAGAGTTGAGCAGAAATTCCAGTGATTAATAGAACGCTTAGATATTTTAACTGTTATTTTTATGATTATTTATCTTAGCAAGTAAGATGAACACTATCGATTAAATTAATCGCTCCTAAGGGCTGTCTTTCAAATTGTACATTTCTTTGCTAACAATTAATTGTATAGTTAACGCAGTAGTATTTTTAACAATAATGAAGTGAAAGTAATTTTTTATACTTTCTTGATATATGATATCATATAGTATTAGAAACTCACCGAAGTCTCTATATCATAGTGATTAATTTTGTAATTAGCTTGTATTTACGACATCAATATTATCACATTATGATATCTTTACGAAGATATTTGCGATAACCGTGTTAGTATTACTATTATTTAAAATTATACGAAGCACATTAACGTAAAAATCATGATTATTGACAGAAAAGAAATTGGCAATAATGTAATTTGTATATGTAATGAATTCAAATTCGAAAGCGTGTCTCGAATTCGTCAGTTATAAATATATATATATACAAAAATATATATGAAGAGAAAAAAAATTCAATAGATCAGATGATAATAAAAAAGAAAAAAAAACAGAAAATAATCTAGAATCTTCTTTGATTTTTTCAAAATTCACTTGATCTTGCAATCTCTATTGATATTCCTGTTTTTTTGCTATCGAGCATGCTTTGGTACGTTTCGTTTTCTGTATTTTAAAGTTTTTGAATCTATTGTCTATTTCGTAATACTATCCTTGACCATGCATGCGACAACAATATTCTGAAGTAAACAATCGTGTCTGATAAAACTTTGCCAAGTCTCTTTTTATACCGCGGCTTTACATATATTTATATAGACATACACCTTGTGGCATCCAAGCCCTATTATAATGAGAAAATGCAATTTGAATTACAAAATTGATTGTAAGAAAGCATGAGCTTGAGGGAAGACCCTAGTGCGATAAGATTAGAGCGAGTGTGTGCGTAAACAACTCGTTAGCTTTGTGCCTTGTTTGAGTTTGATCGAGTTCGTGATTTGACAGATCTTTGCGAAGCAGGCCGATGGTGCCGTGAGCACAGTGCGGTGCGAGGGCAGGGGGATCAAGCGAAAGCTGGACTCCATCCACGCAATGCATTCCACTCTGCATGAAGACCAGGATGGTCAGTATCGTATCGTACATTACCAAGATAAATGCGTTTCATTTCGGTCAAAGTTTCCCGCTTTCTCGCTCCAACGTCGCTTGTTCGAGCTGCTTTTGCCACTTGCAGCCCAGTGCAGGAAGCAAACGTAGCTCGCAAGCCGACGTTGGATAAGGAAAGAACATTGCTCTTGCTACCATTATACTGCACATGTGCTTAATTGCTTCGATTAATCTATACATATATTTATTCATACAAACGCCTCTCTCCTTCTTTCTGTTTCTTTCTCTTTATTTCTATCGTCGCTTGCACTCAATTTAGAATCTCAGTCTCTTCGTAAACCACCTTCATCACACTTTTCACCCTCATTCAACTTAACACACATTTTATTCTTCATTTCGTTACTAACTGTCAGCTTTTATCAATCGTAGCTGATAAAGTGCATGCACACCGATCTTTCTAATTTGGATAATCAGTTTAGAAAGTTGTGAAAGTAAAATACTAACAAACCTGATTATTGTTAATGTAATTTGCTAATGTTACATCTAAGTCGAGTAAGTTACTAAAAGTAAATCCACATTACTTGTCTGTAACCAACTAAGCAATGTCACAGCAGTTACGTTTGAGATAACTTTTTTTTTAAATAAACGAGATTAACTAAGCGATTAATAATCATACGACGTTGATTGTGTGTATACACAATTATAAATGGAAGTGCACGCTTTCACGTTTTTAAAAGGTAGGTACCATTGGCTTTGATTGAAAGAAAAAGACAAATGTAAAAATCATAAAAAGAAAGAAAAGAAAACTGCCTTTGCAAGCAAACAACTAATTGGCTGTCAGGTTTGTTAATAAAGCTCCGTCATCTACACTCACGATTAGCAGCACATCATCCCCCCACTCCCCACTGCAGTCCTTTAATGAAAATCGCCTGATCTTTCACGAGCGAATTATCACACGTCCTCGATTAATTATCTGGACATATCACGGAATAGCATATTCATTAAACGTTTTCGTATTAAATGAATCACTCTAATCACGACCGTATATTATTAACGCACCGTAATGAAAATAATGTGCCTGAATTTTGAAACGAAAGCAGTATACATACTATATGCACAATATGTTCATCTAAATTACATACGTAATTTACGTTTGCGCATTAAAAAGTCATCTATCTTCAGTAATACATCATTGTTTTTTAATTAATGGGTCGCACATTGTAAAAATCATCATTATCATCATCACGATCATCATCATTATCATTACCAAATTATGTAAATCATGCTAGCCTTTGTTCGTGCATTGCGTGGTGTTAAGTGTACTAATGCAGCGGTGAAATCACTGTGTGCAATGGCTTTGGAGAGGATTGCTTTTGTTTACATTGAGCCGATGATGAATGTATCGACTCGATGTATCATGCAGGGAATTCAAAATACATCATGCTAATATTCGTTTAAGTTTATTTCTAAGCGAAACAGTTTGACAAAAACAAACAAACAAAAAACGAGCATTCACACTCTCAAATGTGTAAATCACTATGTATATACATGTATAATATACCTTTTTTTCTAATTTCTCGTGCATACTCGTTTTTCTCAGCTTATTCGCATTTTCTACCAGTGATTTGAATACAAATGTCGCGTTTTAAATTGCAAACGAAGTCTCATCCTATCAAAACTCGTCACTGGTAGAAAATTTATTGCGTAAATAATAGGATGCAGTAGAGCAAACGTATTTGAACAAACGATCGTTAATCCATTACTAAATTGCTTTTTTACAAAAAGTAAATGTTTGTTACACAAAAAAAAAAGGTTTTTTCTTTTCGTATACCTGTTAAATCTGACATGAACTGAAACACGATCGATAGCTTCAGAAACGTTAGCTGCTGGTAAACTTTACAAAGGTAGCCCAGTAAAGTTCACTATTAGATTGCCACATGTATGATAAATAACGAGCACTTCACCGAATCACGTCCTGATAAAAGTAAACTAAAAAAAAAATAAAATGCCCTACAAATATTCGTGCATGGAAATAAAAAAATTTTCATGTACGAATATCTGTGGAAACATCTAACAAATTTGACAAAAAAAAAGTGTGAAAGAAAGTGTGAAAGAGATATATAAAAAAAAAGAGAACGTGTGTGTATGGTGTGAACGAAAGAAAAAAAAAGAAAAAAAGATTAAAGAAAAAGAGAAAAACAACAACCCGAAAACGTGTGCGTACAGAGCCTCAGGATGATCCGGCCAGCGCGAAAAAGACGCGGCAGTTCGCGGTGGGCGAAATCGTGTGGGGCGCCGCCCGAGGCAACGCCGCCTGGCCCGGGAAAATCGAGGCGCTCGGTCCGCGGCCTCCTCGGCCGGCCAGCGCGTCCACGGCCAGCGGCTGTCTCTCCTCCACCAGCGCCGAGGTCAACGCTCCTGCTGCCGGCAACGACGACGACGGCAGCAACAACGACAACGGGCCCACAGTCTGGATCAGGTGGTACGGCTCACATAACGAGGCAGGCCTCAGCAAGGTCTCAGTCGAGAGTCTCAAGTCCCTATCAGAAGGCCTCGAGGCGCACCATCGCGCACGAAAGAAGTTCAGGAAGTGAGTTGTTGTTGATGATGTTGTTGGCTCGATGATTCACCATTCGTTCACCGCACGCACCCTGCACCTTTTTTTCCAAGGAAAAATACTCGACTGTTTTTTTAAAATGTTTCTGTTGTTCGAGTGATAAGATTTAAAAATTTTAATACTCAAAAGTACGTATTCTTCCTTATTAAAGGTGCAAAATAAACATCACTATTCCCTTAACTCACATCTAGCCCTATCATTGTAAATAAACATAAATCATGAAGCGTATCATCAACCAATATTGTAAATAATAGATTCCTTTTAATAAAAAATCATCCACTTGTAACCTTGACACAGTACCATAATTGTCATCAATTATGGAAGTCAGAACATTGTGCTACCCTTTTGATTTTGCGATTATTTAATGTAATTTCGACCAAATTAATAAGTTGAATAGACCGACTTTATTAGTAAAGTAAGACATTATATTATTTTGCAATAACGGTAGTTATACGAAACATGTATCAAATTACAATACGACTGTAGACTGACTCATTTATTTAACACATATTATATCATGTAAAGCACCGCCTATTTTTAAAAATGTACATGCTTCTTAATTAATTTAATTTTTCATTTTCATTTTCTTATGTTTTTCAGTTTAATTTTGTTTAAAGAAAAATTAAGAAATTGTAAGGCAGGATTATAAATTTGTGGTTCGTACGCAGGTTGATATTTAAAATTTTATACAATTTATATACGAGCGTCTCCTAATTCGCAGGCAAATTGTATTACTAATTGTCTAGTACTTTAGTAAAATGTATTTATAAATGTATTTATTAATGTACAACATAATTTTGCAACTTTTCAGACAAACTTATGTTAGCCGTTAATCTTATACAATAAGCTACGATTACGAAAACATTTTACTATGTGGGCTTAGTTATACATTAAATGAAGATATTAAAGTTTCACGGAAGAATTAGCAAACCAACAGCCAATTAATGCTGAAATTTTTCAATTTTTCAATGAAATTCATTTAGAAAAAAGACATATTAAACATTACCAATTTTTTCTTGATGTTTGCATGTAACGATAGTTGTAGGAATTTTTCAAACTTTCGATGTTCTTATATATTGTATGTAGTAATATGATTGACCTATTTTTTTCAAAAGCTATAAGAATTCTTTTTATCAACAAATTTTTTCTGGTGGGTGAATTTGATAGTTTTGATGTTCGTTTTTTTTAGTGTGATGCTGTGTTTTTAATCTTGAATCTAGAAAAAAAATCTTATTTCATCTCTTTAACACTCTGTTTTTTTTACAAATCTAATTTTCCAATCAAAGATTATTTTTAACTCATCAAGAGAAATTAGTTAGAAGTACGAGGGATATTAATTTTTAATATAATTTTTTTTCCATTTACGTAAATAACATTTTACGTAGCGACGTATATTTTTTTACGTTACAAAATTTAATTATGAATCTGTAAATACCTACTGACTTTTACAGGACTTTACTTTCTCTATATCACGAAGCTTTATTAATTTATCTTATTTTTTATTTATCATAATATTTTATTTATAATTTACATAAAGAAACAAGATACTGCTGAGCGTATTTTTAAATTCACATTATGAATTACAAAGATACAAAAAGACTCGTTAAAATTCACCGGATTCCTCATTGACTATTCAGTATCGCGCAACAGTGCCTTGTTTCTTTCAAATTAACATTATAAATTATTATTTACATTATTTTATCTTTTAATTTATTAATCTCGCCCATTAACATTGCATTTGTTTCTCATTTTACTGCAATTAACCAATCCCAGCCATGAATTTCATTGCCACTCGATTGCACAATATTATATATCAGCACATTCATAAAAATAAAACCCTGCACCACCCATTCCTCAATTGTTTAAATTTAAAAATTCAAAGTAATCACCATCCAACAAGAGCCAAAAAATAAAACAATTAGTGAGGAGAAAAGAGTGGTCGTCTGAAAGCCGCTTTAACTTATCCTTTTAGAAGTCGTAAATTGAATACGCAGCTGGAGAACGCCATCCAGGAGGCAATGGCCGAGCTCGACGTTAAACAGCCGCAGCAGAAGCAGCTCGTCCAGCAGCAGCAGCAGCAGCAGCAGCAGAAACAGCCTCCGCAACGTCAGCCGCAGCAGAAGCAGCAGCCAGAACGAGCAAAGCCCCGAGAGCGTCCGATAGCTCCACTGCCGGCGAGCGTCGCGCATCCGTCGCAACAGCAGACCAACCAGCGGACCATTGGTCTGAGGAAGACGCCGGGCCGTAAAGTACCTCAAGTCGCCCTGGTCACGTTGGCGCCTGCCCGTCAGAACGCCAGCTAGGGCAACGCCGATCCCCTGACAGCGCTCAGGGGCCGGCTGCTTTATGGCTGCTACCGCGAGCTCGCCTACCTCTCGCCGACCAACTTCGCTCTACTCGGCACGAAACGTCAAAGGACTTCCAATATCGCGCGCTCCGACATGGCGTGACCGACGCGCTTACACTTCTCAAGCGTCTTTCGCTCGAGTTTCGTGCTGATCAAGGGCTTGAACGAGCCTCGCTTCTCTTTACTTCGATCCTTGACGGATGATCCGCTGCTTTTGTTGTACTTTTGTCGAAATATTATCGAAGCCCCGGTTAACCGTCTGTGTAAATTTATCTCTCATTTTACTTTTTTTTTATTTGGTGTGATTGTTTTTTTTATTGTTAAGTTAGTGAAAATCATGCGTTACGAGTAAAACTCGCGAATATGGCTAAGGTCATCCGTCAATCTACGATTCAGTGTATATCATTATCCCGGTGATACGTCGGTTTCGACGAGTTTAAGGCAAATGAAAAGTATGAATTTTTGTACATAGTTAGTCTTAATGAAAGCGAGCATTAGTAGATATATGTAAACAAAAAGAGAACAACAACGGAGTTAAGACAAAAACAGCGAAATTGCAATCGCTTTAATTCTGTTTAATTTTCATAATAAATACGTATAATAAATATACGTAGCATAGAGAGGAGGCCGTAAGTTTGCTAACGAATAATGTATAAAAGAATGAAAAATATGAGGAATTTGAAGGAAAAAGACGAGCGGTGTAGCGATTATGTAAAGTGCTTGCTCACGTGTAATTTTTTCGGTCTTTCCGCACTGAGATGAAAATTATTAGGTAAAGTGCCATACCTCTTTTGTACACGATGTTCTCTTGTGCTATTGCATATTATACATACACAGCAATTTTAATTGCTCAACCTTTTCTCATCTGCTTATAAGTTTGTGTGGTTTGAATAAAAATAAAAGATTTAAGTCGATGACTTAATGGCTATGTCATTTACGTTGTTTTAACAAACAAAAATTGTTAAATTAAACACAATGAATTGTATATATTTTTAGAATATACTTTTTTTGTCTTTGGTGTAATTTTAAACGGCGATGATATTTTTTATCATGTGGTAATAATACGTGTAAGCATATGTTTGTAGTTGGTTTATTCAAATTAATATTGAACTAAAACAAGAAATATTTTGTTAATTGAATATTTTTGTATTTATGTTTTTAATGAATCTCGATTTTAACAAGCTATTCTATCTTTCTTACGATGTTTAGAACAAAACTATTTAATTTTAATAAAGAAATACATTTTTAACTAATATACTTTTATTTATTTAAACTTGATAAATTTACCTTGTAAAAACAATCGAATAAGTAATTGTGTTTGTAAAACAAACAAAGGCGGATCTGACAAAGGATAACAAATTGAAAAAATTATGAAACTTGTGATTTTATTTCAATTACTTTTGAATTGTAATAATACATCAGAACATTAAAGTACACATATGGAAACATTTTAACTATAATTTTCTCTCTATGCATATTGATAATCTTGACATTCGATGACTTAAATATTCGTAATAAAAACAAAAAAAAGACTGTTATATCAAAAACGCAAATCAAAAAGTGTTTTATAAATTATTTAAAAATCAGTGATTAAGTAAAGATAATCAAATCAATACTTTTATCAAACGTTTATCTTATATTTCTACAACTCTGTCATCGAGGTCCAAGAACGCCCCAGTGAAACTAAGAAATTCAAATATAAAGACCAATAAAGTGTTATTCAATGTTCAATTATAATAATTTCAGTCGCTTGTTAAATGAAACAGAAAATAGAAAAGAAAAATCAATTCTTTGGTGCTCTATAACACCCTGTAAGTAGGGGCTGTAAAAGAAATTTTTAAAGAGAAGTCATGTAAAGACTATTGTATAGAAAAAAAAAAAAATAAAATTTTATCGAATCGGCTGAAAAAAGGCCGCGACTGAGAATCGAAAAATTTTGTAAAAATGATACAATATTATTAAAAATAATTAATCTATTTGTCCTGGCGTTTTTGACAAAATGTAAATGTTTCTATGACATATAAAATGTATCTCACTAGTTTTTTTCTTCTAAAGTATATAGAGATAATTAAAATAAAGAATCGACCAGTACAGCCTCGTTTACCAATAACGTAACGACCTAAATAGAAAATAGAGATATAAAGAAATTTGGCTGGCTTTTACGTCGTGAAAGTTTACTTTGCGCTTGCAAATTATGTGTGTTATATATTTTGCTTGACATAAAATCAACGTACAATAGACAATAAATCAATAAAACGAGTATCAAAATGAAGTTTACTATATTATATTTAAATATACGTGTGCATAAAGCAAGGCTAAAAAGCGAGGAGTTTTTTCTTCCAAGAGTCTCCATTATAAGTTGGTTAAGAAACAGGTGCAAGCTCTTCGGCTCTACCTTTACGTATAAAATTATAAATAATAAAAAGCTTGTAAGAAATAAAACGCTAGCCCTGCAAAATAGACGGGTTTTGATGATGTCTTAGTATTATATGTTAAGTAAGTGTAAATCTAAGCGAAACATTGTAAATAAGTCGTAGATTTTAGTTCGCGAACGATGATATTAAAATTATCATTATTATCAGCATAATTATAATTAAAAAAATTGTAGATTATAAACTTTTATCAAAGCGAATCAAAAATAAAATCAATGAACTTTCTGTACAACATCGCAGCGAATACAAGTTTTATTTGTCTCGTTTTGCTAAATCAATAACTTGGTCGTCAAACAATGTTTTAACAATCAGATTATTCATATTTTTATGTCCATGGTTTATGGACAGATCTGTTTGTTGCATACTTGTGAGCTTTTAGTAGCATTGGTATTTTTTTTTATATTTGCACATACTCCGGTTTGCGCGCGGATGGCTTTTAATTTCTTAACGCGCCCCGAGAATCAATAGAATTCAATGTCTAATCATTAATTATATTGTACATTTATGCTTTTCTCCATTGAGTCATGAATTGTTCACATATCAGAGTCGACATTGGATCAACTCAGAGAAAGTTTGAACGAAATACACATTCTTAAACGCTATAATCAAAACGTCGATTTTAAAAAAAGCCGACTGACTTTACTCAATCGTAAATAAAGTAATCAATGGATAATTTTATTTGAAAATTTCGATGTTTTTAAAGGACAGAAGGAATTAGAATATACCCCCGTGACTATCGAGGGACTGAATCATAAACACAGTTTGTAAAGTTTCTTGTCTGAGAGAAATGATTAAGAGTAAAACAGAAATTGTTTCGTACGCATATGTACCTTAGCGGAGAACGAAGTGAATAAAATAAAATGATACTGAGTATATATCTACGTATATTTTTCCCCTCGCGATGTAGACGTGTGGAGAGTAAGAGTCGCATTTGTACTTGTGGCGTTAATTTAACGACCGTAAAAAATATATGATGATAATAGCAAAGTTCCGGGCGAATCCGCGAGGAACGAGATATTTTGCAGAATACGTATTTCCATGACAGCGATTTTATAGATATTATATATACGGGCGGGGAGTCGAGGAATGTTTAATCAAAATAATATATACTTTCGCGCAGGTTTTTTAATGAAAGAACGAAAAGCCCGGGCAGAGGGCGTATTTTTCGTTCTTGTTTGTCGTACACGTATAAACTCCTTTGAACGAGAGCATTTCTGTAAATGGGAACACGCTTCTTTCGAAAGTGAACTTTAAGCGAGATATGTGAAAAAAAAACAATTTTATGATAATACATAACACTAGGGCTTTCATTGATGCGTTTTCGCGCCATCGAAATTTTAGGGGAAAATTCGTACGAGTCAAAAAAAATATAAGAGAATAATAAATGAATTCCTTAGAAAATTTATTAGCGAAAGGAGAAAAGTTAAGCGAAGGCGCATCATCTAAGCCTGATAATGGCGCTGAGGTCAAAAAGTATAAGATTTACACAAGAATCCTACATTAGCGTTTAATAAAACACACACAAAAATAAAAACGATAGAGAATTCATTAAAGGGTAGATAAGAATATATATATTATATTACGATTGAGAATGAAACAATTGACGAAAGCCGCGAGTCTAATGATGAACTTTTAAAAACGTTCACTTGAGGATGGCGAGATAGAGCGCAGTGTAAATAGATTTATAATGTCTTTTATTCCTAAAACAGAGAGAAAATAAAAAAGCATCACATCATACCATCCATTAATCGTACTAAACGGTAAACATTAAATGAGCGTTTTTTTAATGCGTGTTATCGGTGTGATAGAAAGAAAGCAAAAAAGCAAGAGTGGCAGTATGTGATGAGAGAATACTTAAGTATAGCCGAGAGCACGAATGGTTAGCGCGAGATTGTAAGTTCTAATAAAAGAACGACTTTTATGGGGTTAAGATATCAAAAAATGTGCATCAACGAGTTCTCGTTTCGTTCCTAAAAAGAAAAAAAAAAGAGAAAGATTATGGAAAATAGTTGTCGTTTGCAAAAATATTATAAGCGAAAATCGTCATTATGGATTTTATGGTTGTAGGAGAAGAGATATGAAAATGTAATGTATTTTTTCGGTATTCTTTGAGGCGAGAAATAAAAATGCAAAGCTTGATAAAAAAAGGAAAAGCAGTAAAACATCGAAATCGAAATTTTAAAACTCTCGAGATACTCGGGGTAATGTTTGTAAAGGACAATTTTAAAATTTTTATTTGAACGCAAAACACGGAGGAAAAAGCTCTCAACGAATGGAGACAAGAAAAAAGAGAATAGCAAAACATTGGCGGTTTAATCGTAACAAGAGATGATAATTTTTGTAATTACGTAATAAGCGAAAAAAAGGAAAAATAAAAAATTGTGTAGCGAAATAGTCGAGTGTGGCGAATGTGTGAATAAAAAAAGAAGAAGAAACTGTACCCTTGGAGAATGGTAGGATAACGAGGTGTGCATGGTATACACGCGAATGAAATGAGTTTTGAACGCAAAAAATAAAGTAAGCCTCCGATTTTCGCTCCATTCACGGTTAGATGAAAAAAGCAGAAAAATTAAAAAAAGAAAAATAAAATACTAGCAAAGCTATACATATATACATACATTATTCAATATTTGGCATAATATTTATACACACAAAAGGTATATGTATATTTATGGATTACAAGAACAAGTGAGCAAAAGAGAGAAAGAGATTATTGGTGAAGCGAAGTCTCGAGAGCGGTGAAAGTAGTCAAATAGCATGGTTGTAAGAGTGAAAGGACCGCTGTGAGTGATCAAAATTTGAGGTGGAATGATAGAGAGAAAAAGAGTATCCCGAGAAAATGGGAAAAGATGATGACGAGGCGTATGTCGCTCGTGGAAAAGTATGAAGCTATGTGATCTATTAAAAAAAAACTAGTAGCTTTTAGCTGTAAAGACTTATACTTAATTTTGTAAATTTTGTTTATACAATGTTTGATCGTCGCATAATACTATTGTATGTGAATACATAAGTTAATAAATGATTAACATGTGAAGTTAAATGATATATTTATTTCTTTTAATAATTCCAAATCTCCTTTATCCAGTGATTTTGTTTTTTAATAAGACGTAGTTTATATTGTTGCAGAACCACAGAAGAATATTAGTAAAACTATGCTTTGTATTATTATTATTATTATTCATTTTGAAAAATTCTATCATACAAAGCCTTTGATATAAGTGTAGAAGACATTCTTGACATAGCAAGCGAGAGAATTTCATTATTAACGTCGGTCGAAGATGCTTTCCTTGATCATTGCGAAATTTACAGGTCAATGAATGATGAACTCTCGCTTACAAAGCCAACAATTTCTTTGTGCAACTTTAACGGAGCAGGTAAGAATTGTCTATCCGATTAAGCATTCCCAGTAATTTTCCATTAAAATTCCTCATCATTCGAAACCTAACATACCAAACCAAAATAACATTCTCAAATTTCCAATCACCGTATACGAAATTTCTTAATTTTCGTAAAAAAAAAAACAACAACAAAGAAAAATAAATCCAAGATGAAAAAGCTCGCTATCGCTTGTATCAGCTTCCGCGCGACCATCATTATAAAGGCTTGGAAGAAAACGCAGGGCAAGCATGTACAGGCCCAAGAGCTCGCGCAGTAGCAGTGTCAAGAGCCGCTACTCGTCGGCACCTCGATTCTTGGCAAGCTGCAAGCAAAAGGGGGGGGAGGTGGAGTAAGAGGGAGGTAAGGAACGATAGACGCGCGCCTCCACGCCTAATGAGCCACTCTCGCGCTCTCATTACGCCCGGGGCGCGTCTGCCCGCATATTCATGGCTGGCTCTCTATTTTTCCCAGGGTGAAAAAAAAAAGTTGGCACCTCAACCTCTCGCCCCCTCGTCGTCGTAGATTTTTGGGCTGCCAAGTGGAGAGAGAGAGAGAGAGCTCTATGCAATGCAAATGTCCGACACTAGCGACGGCTCTCTTGGCCTGCGAGTGCTTTTTTTCCACCCCTTCATCCTTATTGCGGTAGTAGATAAATGGAGTTAGCTTGCTTGTGCTACACTCTCTCTCTCTCCACTCGACACCTTCACCACCTTCCTCCCTTGTAACGCAATTCGCGTAATTTGTTGTTGAGAATTTCATTAGTGGATTCCTAATTGTTTTATTTTTCGTTATTATTCGAGCCTGTTAATTAGGGTATTATTATTATTGAGCGAGTACTTCTCATATCGAACGTGTACGTATATTGCAATTGTTTCGAGAAGCATAATAAACGATCGTCATTCGGTCGGCTTCGGTAATGGTTAGAATATCATAGTTACATATCAGCTCCGTAATAAATGTTTGAAATGGCTCACAATGTAACACATTTATTTTTATTATCGCGATAAGTGGTTTGTTTAAATAAACTTGGTCAACTAAATAATTTAGCCAAACATTTCGTAGCAATTAGAATTACCCTGTACATCAACGTGACAAGGTTATGATACAGAGACAGTAGAATGAAGTGGCCTGGTGAATACAAGCCGAAACTCGGTGGTCTCCAAGTCCCAGAGGTAAGAGCCCTAGACCCATTTAAAATAGTTTCCGCTTGATTATACCACTAAACAGCCGCACAATAACTTTGAAAAAAAAAGGACGACTGCTCGTACGTATGGCAAATACCATCAGACGCGCAGTGCGCTTGGGTGCAGGAAAAGCCGGACTGCCAGATCGAGTCGTTCATCTCGTACCCGAGCCTTCTGTTCTGCCCCTACATCTCGGACGAGTTCAACGTGAAATTGGCTCTGCTGCTGCTGTGGATGTGCTACCTCTCCCTCATTCCCGAAGCGATCGCCAACAACTTGTAATCAGCTGCGAAGCTCGTGCTTAACAAGCGCGTCATCGCTAATGGCGCTCGTGTCGCGCAGCTTGTGCCCCTCGCTATCGGCGATCGCCTCGAGCCTGGGCTTATCCGACAGCCTCACCGGAGTGGCGATCCTGACGCTGGGGAACGGGGCGCCCGATGTCTTCGCTGCCCTCGTCAGTAGCGAAGAACAGCGGCTGATCGTGTTAACGGGCAACATAGCTGCCGGGGTCTTCGTAACCGCCCTCGTCGCCGGCTCGGTCGCTCTGTTCGTACCCTTACGCGTCGATGGCCCTGTTTTCCTGCGCGACGCCTTGTTTTACAGCCTCGCCGTCGGCTACCTCGTCTTCATAGTCATCGACGAGGTTGTTGAACTCCGCGAGGCTGCTGGTTTAGTATTACTTTCTTTCTTAAAATTTCCCCTTTTTGTTTCGTCAATTTTTCATACATCAATGGCGATTTTGATATTTCAATATTAGGCTGCATACTGATGTACATCGCCTTCGTAACGACATACGTGCTGCTGCAGAGTATGGACTGGCGCGGTGCTGTTCGTCCAAGTGGGTCTCGAAATATCCAGAAAAAATCATCATCAAATAGTAGGAAAAAGCATCGCTATAGCGAAACGCTTGTCCATAGAGCGCATGCCGTATCTTCAGGATCCGGAGGCTCAGCGTGCGTTCATGGATGACCGAACGCTCGCTGCTCTCCTACAGCTGCCTGAACGTTCGCGGCCATTTAACGAGACGGCTAAGCTGGGTTAGTGTGTGTACCAAACTCCTTAGTTCAGCCTCCTAACTCTCTCTCTCTCTCTCGGTTGGACAGACGTGGCGATCGCTCGGGAATTGGAGCATGAGCAAGTAAACCTGGAGGAGTTGGGCAATGGTTGGACGTCCAGTCGGCCAACTGGCTTGTTCGCCGAGTTCTTCTACGACCTGATACCCATTGCCGGCGAAGAATGGGCGACGGCTATGTGGCTGCAGCGCTTCTACTGGCTCCTGCGCGCCCCCATCACTTTCGGCCTTCATCTGCTCGTGCCCGTGGTCAATGAGACGGCGGTCAAGCGCGGATGGTCCAAGCTCCTTAATTGCCTACAGATCTGCATTACTCCGCTTGCCGCTCTTTTCTTAATCGGCTGTTGGTTACATTTTTTTCACGATCGAGCCTTATTGTTCGGAATTTTACCGATTGGAGAAAAAACATTTTTGTTTTATCCAACAGTTTGGAATGAACGACTCGACGTAGACATTGATTACTGGAATATCGGACAAGTATCGCTGCCTCTGCCTGTCGTTTGTTTCGGCTGCACATTCCCGATCGCCCTCCTAACATTTCTCTTGACGTCGGTCGATTGCACGCCCAAGTTTCACAACGTGAGCCCAAAATTATTTCCATTTTTAATTTAAAAACACACACTGCCCGACTGTTTCTACTCGGCGGAACAAAACAAAAAGGGAGCAACTGATGAAAAGTGTAAAATCGCTTAGGCCCTGGCGTTCTTCGGATTCCTTTCGTCGGCGCTGCTCGTCTACGCTACCGTCCAGGAGGTAATGGCGGTGTTGGAGAGCACAGGCTTCGCCAGCGGCGTCTCCGATTCAATGCTCGGCATCGTGCTGCTCGTCTGGGATATCAGCATAGGCGGTAAGCGGCTTTTTCGGCGGCCCCCCAACCACGTGACCTCGCCTCCCGCGTCTCTGGCTAATTACGCGCGAGCCGCGGTAGTCCGCGGATGCCGGAGGTCGCACCTCGCACACCCTACACACTGCCACCCCCCTCTCACCGTTTCTAACCCGCACCCTCGCGGTTTTGAGATATTACGAGGCGCGTTTGGTCTGCGGCTCGGTCGATGCTGCTGCTGCTGCCTCCTGGTAATTGCCCTGGAGCTTCTGACTTTTGATTTATTTCCCACCCCCGTGTCGGAGCTTGGCCTGGAAAATTTGCCCTACGAATTATAAAGCTTTTGCCTCTTTCTTTATGTGCCGCGATGATGTGTATACGTTAGCGGGATATTCATATACATCTGTTTTTTATGCGTTTGCTTATTATTTTTTTTTCTGCTCGTTTAATTAAAGACGCTAATTTATCGTGCGCGGTTAAAAAGTTTAGATTGGATCTGGCACGTGGCATTTATTATTTTTGATATTAGAAAGCCGGCTCTGGAATGTTAGAGGCGTTAAATTTTCATTAGAGAAGTTTCCTAATGAAAATTGGTAGTTCGTGTAGTGGCAATATAATCGTTGCAAAGTCAAAAATAATAATGTCCCCGCGTTAACCCCCCAACTGACGCGAGATTTGGAAGTAAACCAAACTTAATTAGTTGCTTATAAATATTTTATCAAATCGCGCGCGTACGAAATGATCGTACCGAGTTTCTGTTCTTTTTTTTTGGCTTCTGGTCATTAATTATATTGACCCATTTTCAAACTTCCCCCGGTGTGCTCTTGTAATTTAACGAATGTTACTTAGCTGCGGGCGAAGCCAGGGTCGTTGTAAATTTCTCGTTACGCACTTGTAATTTCGCGCTGTAAAGAAGTTTTTGAGTTACAGCGCGTATCAAAGAGCCCCGCCGAATATTAACTATATACGTTTCCTTTTTTCTTCTTGATGGAGTAATTAGCGGGCAAATATTTACTCTTGCGTACGGAAATAATTAAAAAATTTTTGACATTTTTCAATCAAAAATCTAATATTTCAATCTTCGACATACTGTCTGCATTTACTCAGCGATCAAAAAATAAGTAAAATTTTCCAAAAGCAACACGTACAAAAACGCCGATACCTAAAAAAAAATGGAAACGTAATAAAACGGAAAAAAAAATCGTATTCCCGTTCGCAGATCTGGTGTCAAACGTAAGGATAGCTCGCAGGGGCTTTGCACACGCGGGTTTCTCCGCCTGTTTCGCCGGGCCGACGTTCAACGTGCTAATGGGCCTAGGCTCGAGCTACGTAATCGCGGCAGCCCGAGCACCGGACAAGGCGATACAAGTGCGCGTGGGCAGCATGGCCCCGGGTTGTGTGGTCTTTCTCGGCTCCTCCCTGCTCGCCTCGACGCTGTATCTCAAGACCACTGGTTTCGTGGCCCGTCGCTCGTACGGATTCCTCCTCTACACCGTCTACGCCGTTTTCCTGCTCACCAGCGTGCTCAGCGAATTGAAGTACATCCATCCGCTCGGCACCGACCATCGTCCCGATGGCCAACTTTGACGAAGCCGCTTCTAATTGCGACTCATTACTCTCTTGGATTGGGAGAGAGGGAGTCGGAGAAAAAGAGAGAAAGGGGGAGAAGAGAAGAGGTAGTCCTTATATTTTAATAACGACAAACTTGTGGGGACCCCCTTTTATCCCGTGGAGAACAATGGGGAGATGAGGAAACCGAGGAAAAGAAAAATAGCGAGCTCCGCAGTATAATATCAGATGCCAGCGATGCTGGAGCAAATTAAATCAAACACAAGAGAAGAGAGCCAAGGGAGAGAGAGAGAGAGGCGCTCAAACGAGAAGTCGGATTAAATTAAACAGAAGAAAATACGCGGAAAAAGAGGGAGAGAGAGAGAGTGGCTGGCCAAGCTGACGCGTGCGATATTATATCAGAATTATTTCCACTCCGCAGCAAAGGGTTGGAAACTAGCCGCCGTACCGTCGCTGCAACTGCTGACTTTTTTGCGCACTGCCTCGGCATTTTTCGCCTCGATTTGCATCTTTCAGACGCCCCCTCCCGTGGAAAGCTCGTTTTCAGCCGGACTTCCTATACCGAATTGTTTTTTCTTCGTTATCCTTTGTACAGGCAAAAAGCCAGTGTTTTTATTGGTCGAAACTGTTTATATAATAGTAAGCGTCGGGATTTGGGAATAGCGATTGTTCAAGTGCATAGAGCGTCAATTTAACGTAGTTATCATAAATCTTTAGGCGGCCTCTCGTGTTTGCCCTCGCCTTCTCGTCATCCGCCGGAAGTTTCTCATTCCCTTGGCATTTTGCGCGACGAAATCACGAGGCCGGGAAAATTTGCAGACGACGGGCAGCAACTTTTGCTTCACGTCGGGCTGGCTTCATCTCTCTCTCTCTCTCTCTCTCTCTCTCTCTCTCTCTCTCTCTCTCGTCGCGCAATTTTGAAATTCAACTTTCTTGCTCACGGCCGACGGACAATGAACTTTCTTCCCTGCCGCGCGTCTTCAATCTCTTTCTTTACCACCGGGACGGGATTGTTGTTTTTAATTTGACGAGGTTCGTTTAGCCGAGGAGCTTTCCCTTGACTTTTATCTCCCTCTCCTGTGAGTGTGTGTGTATGTTTTTTTATCAGGGAAAAGGAGATATTTCGGGACGCTGTTTTAATTTTTTTAATGGACGAGCGGATGTTGGAAGAGAGATTGTGCAAGTGTTTTTCTTATCGATCAAAGTGAGTACACAGCAAACATTGTATATTTTTCACTGCCAACAGCGCGTGTTTGCTATGGAAAAATTGTGAAGTGTGCTCACGTGAAAAACAGTTTTAATGGAATAAGTCAAATCGAGCGTGTGCAGAGACGACGCGGTTAATTAAGAAATTCGTCGGTTATATTGAACGCGTGAAACTATGTAAAATGTTCTTGTTCTCGGACAGCCGGGGCCCTTTCTTCTATCGAAAAAGAGTGTCAAAAGGACACGAGCTAGAGAAAAGAAGCAGCAGCAGAGGAGCAGACCTTCTCGCATTCTTTCCTCCGTTTCGGCCAAGTCCGTGTTTCTCTCGGACCGGCCAAAGAATGCAGCTGCCCGAGGATACTTCAGTCTCTTCGCGAGATAGACAAGCGGGGCCCTCCAAGCCGCGCGCGGTCCGCCGGAAAAAGTTGAACAATGCGCCCTGGCATATACTACGCGCGCGCTCGCGAGAAAGATATGACCGGCCGAAGAAGAAAAAAAAACGCGCCCCGGGAAATGCGCGCTTCTCAAAAAGCTTTTGCATTACTAAGCAGAGCTCCCTCCTCCAAGCATACGAAACGCCGGCAAAAGTTTTTCCAGCGACTCGCGGCGACGATAAGAAATAACGAGAGCGCGCGATCCGATCGAAATGCCGGTATCCGTGGATATATTTGTTTTTTAATTCCCCTACGACTGTATACCCTTCGTTTTCTTCTTATAAATAAAAAAAATCCCGTTGCTTTCGCTCGGCGTGCCGCGCAAATACCCGCTATTTATTCGGCGGCTATAATGCGACCGGTCAT
The DNA here is from genome assembly GCA_030522585.1 of Anagyrus pseudococci. Classification (NCBI taxonomy): domain Eukaryota; kingdom Metazoa; phylum Arthropoda; class Insecta; order Hymenoptera; family Encyrtidae; genus Anagyrus; species Anagyrus pseudococci. Next base: position 28,956 of record JAPYYQ010000170.1, on the reverse strand, counting down.
TCATTTAAATCGCGTTTACGCGCTGTGTGCTTCACACTCGCCTGGGCGCGCCCCACCGTCCAATTTTCTCTCCCGGCTTGCTCTCTCCTCTTTTTTCCCCTCTCTCTCTCTTCTCCAACTGTTATTGTTGTCTGCTCAGACGTGCTGGATAAAATTGATGGCGTTGCATTTTCCGTTTTTGCTTTTAGCCAAAGTGACGTCTGCTCTCTCTTCCCTTTCCCAATCTCTCTCCCTCTCTCTCTCTCTCTCTCTCTCTCATTCTGGTGTACGCGCGTATATGTGTAAACTTGCCTCTTTTTTTTTACTGTTTGTTTGCCTGCTGTTCTTCCTCTGGAATGATACGCACCGGATAGGAGAAGCGGGAGGGAGGGGGGTGGGAATGGAAAATCCACGGGGAGGCAAAGTTTCGCGAAAAAGCAGGTGCTTTTTTTAGAACCTTTCGCTTCACCCCCTCCCCGCCCTCTCTTGCTGAGTGATGGATGTGCAAGCGCGTAGGTTTTTATTTTCCACCGTTCTTTTTTTTTTTTGTTGTTTTCGATCGGTTCATCCCCCTCTCTCGCTCTTTGTTGTTTTCTCTCTCTCCAGTGGGTCAGTTCTAATGTCAAACAGTGATTGGATTGGAGGCTCGAAGCGTTTTTGGCCTCTTTGCGATTGTTCCGCGTTAAACGCGCAATTAAACGTATAACGGCGGGGTGCGTCTATATAGCTCGCGCGCGCGCGCGCGCCGGAGACTGGCAGGTATGCGCGAGGAGGATCGCAAAGAGAAGAGAGAACGAGATAGAGAAACGGAGACGCGCCTCCGTCCCAGGGGGGTAGGTGACGAGGCCAAGCGCTTCCGAGACGGCAATAATTGCCAGGTCGAGAGCTCGCGCGGAAAGCGCCGGCGCTCGTACAAATCAAGTCGCGCGACGTCGGACGAATCGCGATCGCTATGTACTGCGTACCGCACCAATTTCTCTCTCGGCCTCGCCGGGGATTTCCATTAAAGCGTCGAGTCGCGATCTCCCGCACCGGCATTGTTGCCGAGATATCGCAGGAGCAGGGGGGGAGCGAGAGAGAGGGAATAAACCTGAGAGCGAAGTTTCGGGCTCGCGCGCGCGAAAAGTTGGCCAGGGGACGCGAGGCGGCGCGGGCTTTTAAGTGGCAGGCCGAGGACCTCCATACCCCTCCCCCCTCTTCTGTAGAGAGAGAGAGAGAGAGAGAGAGAGAGTTTGTTTAAACGCCTAAGCGGCCGTCGCGCGTATAGCCCAGCCGAGAGGGGGAGATTCGCGCGCTGCTTTCTAAACTTTTCCGCGAGCCCGACTCTCTATTTACATATTTTACAATGCTCCCTAGCTCTGCGACCCCCCCCCCCTTATACTCTCTCTCTCGTGAAGTGCTTTTCTATAGCGTGCTTTACGAGCCAACGCCCCGTTGGCTCTTTCTCGTCCATCTGATTTATTTCGGGCTTTCCCGATATGTATATCCCGGCCGAAATTCAATTACCAAAGCTCTGTATCTATATACATGCAACAACACGTCTTAACTTCTCCCGTACACGAATGTTTTTCTCTCTCTCTCTCTCTCGGGCTTACGCTGTGTCTTTAGTCATTCGATTCGTATGCCTACACCTTTCCCCTTTCCTAAAACCGCTTTACAGCGACTTGTGTATTTTATTGATCAATGAATCAGCTGTATTCACGGCAGGTCAAACGTTTCATAAATCATCGCTGTTTTCTCACGGCGTACAACGTTTCGGCTATATACAGACGACTGTTGCTGCAAAAAAGACGAGAGAGAGAAAGAGCTGTAATAACTTTTTAAGAGGCAGTCACCCGGCGGACGAATTATAAAAAAAAGAGGATTATAAAAAATGAAGAATAGAGAGAGAGAGGAAAAAAGTTTTATGTATATTGTCTATAAGCGTTAAAGTTTTCGTAATAAAAATCAAGCAGAAGCGGCTTCGTATGAAACGACCGACGACGCTGTTTCACCAAAAAATTATATTAGCCCCGGATAAATCTGATGGGATTTTTTTTATATTAAACATCGCGCTGTGTGTGCCGAGGAAAAAGTTTATTGTCGAGGGCTTACTCTTGACAAAAAGTGTCGCTCGTGTGTAACGACGTGTTTAAAAAAAGATGGAAAATGAGAAAGAGAGAGTGGAGTGTAAGAAAGAGTCGAAGTAAGGCATTTTTGATGGCTCGTTTATTCAAAGTATTAGCGGATGCTGTGCGACGATTAAGAGGGCAAAAAGAAGAGCCAAAGTTTGGCGGTAATAACGAAAACGTTAATATCCGAATAAATCCAAGGCCGTAGCGGGCGGGAAGCGCGACATTAATTAGCGTAACAGATGTCGCGGCAGGGAGGGGAAACCGAGTGGAGGAGGGCGTCTATGATTAAGGACAGATCGGGGTCAATTCGGTGTAGGAGCTCCACTTGGTGCGGGGGTGGGTGGGGAGTCTGAACTAATTTTATGCAAATTAAAGCGCTACCAGCCTCCCCGACTCACCACCAGTGAGACCGCTGGCGTGTATATACACGCGGGGAGGGAGAGCCGGCATTATTTGCAGCTGCCTCGCCGAGAGAAGGCAGTGCGCTCGCGGTAATGCTAGTACGAAGCCTCAATTCCCCTTAGACGTATACGCCGTGGCTTCGATGGCTCTTCTTCTTCTTCTACTTTCGGGCAGCTCCAAAGTTTTCGGGGAGTGCGCTGGAGAGAGAGAGAGAGAGAGAGAGAGAGAGAGAGAGAGAGTGATATTGTGGAAAAGGCTGATGGAAGATCGATGGACTTTGGTTAGCCTGCCGATATATACATTCTACCGTATATATGTATACGCGATGGGTATATAGCGTTAGCTCGGGGGGCGTATAATTAATCGAGAAGGGTGGGTTTAAGCTCTCTCTCTCTCTAGAGCGTGTCTAATCGCTTGTTTACACGCGACATTGTTTAGATACTCGGATTCCATTATTAGATATGCAGTCATCGCTATACCGACGAACTTTTCTTCCTCCCCCCCATCAAGCTTTTTCTCTTACTCATCACTAGCGCGTGTACCCTATTCCGGTGCGTACTTGGTCTATTAATCACTCGCTAGCCTTCTCCCCCGCGCAATCTCCGCACTATTTACACATTGCCGAATCACTGTCTCCCTCTCTCTCCCTAACGACCTAACTGAAACTATTGGTACAGAGGGCACTTTCGCTCCGGCCGAAACGCATCTCCCCGCCGGATAAATTAAAGGCGGGAGCAAACACGCAAGCGCCGATATCCGGTGGGAGTAGAGCTTGCAAAAAAGCCCCTTTCATCCAGCCCTGACTCTCTCTCTTCTCTCGAGTCAGCCGCCGGAGTAGAGTCGCAGCGCGAGATAAGGCGCGTCGCTGCTCTCCGATAAGAAGAGCCGAGGATCGTCCCCCCCTCCGAATATCCGAGAGACGACAGCTTTATGACAGCGACAAAGCCGCTAATTAATTAAACCCCCCCTCGCCCTCTGGAGCTTCTCCCCTGGAGCTCTTGAGCGTCGAGCGCGCGCGGAGTATACGCCGCGGGGCTGTTTGCCGCGCGGACGAGGGCTTTCTTTTTGCCCGTACAGCCCAGAGACGGCGAGGGGAGGGAGGGGGGGGGGAGATCTGTTTGACTTGAGATAATAGAAGATTAATCTCCGAGCCTTTCTGAATTTGCATTTTTAGCAGAGCGCGCGCGCCCACTGCCTCGGCTACTGCCAAAGGCCATTACTGTTTTATTTTTGCACGGCGCCCCCGAGACGGTGCTCTCTCTCCCCCCTCCACTTGCCTTATTCTTTTTTTTTCAATCCAAGTAATCTGCGTCTACGATGTGAAAAATTAGCTTCTTGGTGCTTCTTCGTTTTTTTTTTCTTGTTCAAAAGTCGATCCGCTTCCGCTGGTTATTAATACAGCGTCGTGGAAGGGAAAAGGAGAGCCTGGGAGTGTATAACGGAAATTCGAACGTTGGCGCGTTCGATAACGTTAGCCGGCGCTCGGCCAATCGCGGCGTTTCCCGCGCGTTTCGGTATCAACGGTGTGTGCTCTCGGGCGCGCGGCGTGCATGCTTTTCCTATCGCCTCGTCTAACTGTCATGTAAGGCTTTGATTCTTGGAAAAGAAGACGGAAAACGTGTTGTTCGATGTTGTAACAATTGGAAGTTGGATTGTTTATAAGTGCATTGGGTTGTTCGAATTGAAACGAGCTGGTAAGTTTTTTGCCGCGGTCGGCTTAACCTCAAATCGATAGCCTTTCGATTTTGACACTTGTACGATTGCGTGCATGCATATTGTTGTTGACGTACTTTGTCATTGTTCGTAATGTTGTATTTTTGTTGTAACATTGTTATTTGTACTGTTTGATTAATGATTTAGTTGGAGAGATACATTTCTGTGACTGTCAGATTTTCCTGAAAAGCTTTTGATCAGTTTTTCTGAAAACTAAAAATTTGTTTATTAATGATAAATTGTATTATAGATAACAATGGCTAATACGACTTTAAGATTTATGATTGCTGAGTTAACAGCAACTTGCGATTCTCTATGCTACAACGATGGAAGTAAAGTTTTCATAGACAAAAATACTATAGGTAAATCATGATTTAAATTATAAATTTTTATTATTGTTTATTAAAATATTATTTTGATAATTAATTATCGACTAAGCTCAATAATAAACTTTTTTTTGTGATGCAGAGGTAATTAAAGATTTAATCAGATATCTCAGGAGGGACGATGATACTCATTCTGTACGCCGTTATCTTGGCCAAACAAAACTGCTTCAAAAAGATTTAATAAAAATATTTATAGATTATTCAGATAAAACTGAGCTTTGGAATGTTCTCTTAAGGTAATAAATTATTTAAATTGCTTCTTCTCAATGTGAATACTTCTTATGATATAAAATTGTTTGTTGTAGGTTATTGATTAATTTAACAAGTCCAGCTTTAATGGTTTACAATGAAGAACTTCCAACGGATAAAATTACCCGAAGTTATTACTTGCAAATTTTATCTCATCTTCAAGATTACAAAAGCTCAATGACCAATGAAACTCTGTGGAAAGTTGTACAAAAAAAGCTAGAAGATCTGTTGCAAATTGTATGTAAATTATAATTCATTCAAAAAGTATACAATATGATTATTTGTTAATTTGTTGTTATTGATTTTAGGAGTCTACTGAAAGAGGAGAAGAAAATGAAATGATGTTGGAACGAATTCTTACTCTTATAAGAAATGTTTTGCGGGTCCCAGCAAATGATAGTGAAAACAGAACTGACAATGACACCAATGTCCATGATGAGGTACTAATAATTTTGTCAATCTATAAACCAGAGTTGTACAATAATTTTAATAATTAATTATTTTAGTTATTGTTCGCCCTCCATCTATCTGGGATTTCTGATCTTCTTATTTACATGGCAAGCACCAATGCAGAACAGCAATACCACATGCAGATATTAGAAGTAATATATCAAAATGATATTAAAACTTGTATCTAAATGACTAATTACCAATATATTTTTAGATAATAGCATTTATGCTACAAGGACAAAACCCATCAAGATTGGCCAAAGTCGAGAAAGAGCGCAGCGAAGTTGAAAAACAGGCCGATGAAGCAAAGCTATTGCTTATGCGCCAGTCAGAGCAGACCGAAAAAATGGGAAAAATGAAAAAATACGCCGGCTCCAGGTTGACATTCAATTTGAAAAATGTTCTAGCGCATTTTCCGGTCGGCGAGTGCATCTCACACGCCAGCAATTTTGAAAAAAACTTTTTTAATCAAATCAGAGTGCCGCTGAAAAGCAGCTTTGCCAGGCAAACGAGATTCTCGCGAGCGGAAAAAGGCGCTAACGGTGTAATTAAAAACAGTCCGTCCCAATAGTACGCATTAAAAGCTTCGAATCAACGCGCACACGCGCAGCCGGAAAGCTCAGCACTGCCGGCAGGATAAAGCCCCCGGACAATTTGCAATTTGAACTCAGAGCGCGTGTCTTCCCGGCGCGAGGGCGCACGGCAACGAGCCACCTGTCCCCGCGGACAGAAGTAATTTTTGCTCTCTAAAGCAGCGCACGCGTTGCGCGTGTAAACAGGTGCCGCGTGAAACGAGAGTGCGCTTCGGCTGCCGGCGTCGCGGAAGTGTAATGAATATGACCCGGTTCCTTTTTTGCCCCCCTTGCACACGAGGGCGAGGAGCTGGAAAAAAACGCGCCCTCATGACTGAATGGATGCTTTTATCCACTCGCGTCGGCGAAGTCGGTCGCACATTCTCCCGCGCACTTTTTTTTCATCCTTTTGTACTCTTCTCTTACCCCCCTCGAATGAAAACACTTTTTTTCTTGCGTTACGCTAAAACCGCGAATACGCGAGCGCTTGTGGTTAAGTGCTGGCCAATCGGAGAGAAGTTAAGTTCGGAATGGTTTTGGGCTTGGAAGAGCTTCTGAATGCATGTGTAATGATGGAAATGTGATAATTGGAGATATTTTTCAATGGGTTATGATTATGAGTTAACGTCCTTCCATTCTATTCATTACTTTTCAAAAATATTTAAAATTCTTTTTTTGATTATTTTGTTTTAAGTAGCTTCTTTCTACCTTAGTGTAAATTGTGGAACGAAAATTACTTATTTAGGCGATGAAAAAAAGAAATTCAATTCAGCATTGAAGTTAAATTTTTTTTCTCAACAAGCGTTCCTCCATTACTTATGTCTACTCTAAAATTTTCTGCCTCATTTGATTTCGACTCTTTGTCCATCTACTTTCCGTGAGTTCAGCCACTTTTCTTCGCGTGAATTAAAATGTTAATGGATTTGGAGGAGTTGCAGTCTTTTTTAAAACGAACACTTTGCGATCTAAAAGTTTTTTACTTTTCTTTAGCTTTATCTTTGGAATGATTCTATCGTGAATAAAAAATGTTCTATTTAGAGAGGGTGAATTTTAAAAGTTTAATTATTCGTGTTCAAGCATTATTTTTTTTTTTTTCATGACTTCAAATTCTTTTTATCTTACCTTTGTGACTAACAAAAAATTAAAATTTTCACTAGTTTGTTAGCTTAATGACGTAAAGCATTTTTTATTTTTGCAATTCCCCTACAACGACAAAAAATGTAAACTCTTTTAAAAAAATCTCAGTCTCAGGAGCTCGAATTGCGTTCTTTATTTTTCGCTTATTTATCCGGAAGGTAATATTCTAGAGTGCTAATTTTAGTTGTTTAATTTAGAATAATGGGCATTTTTAGAAGTTAATCTGCGCTGTGAATGACAAAGTTTATAAAGCAATAGAATATAAAAATTAAATTTGAACGTTTTTTTACAGGCACTCAAGATTCGGTGGTACTTTCGTCGTTCAAAATATGAAAGCTATTGGTGATAACGAAATGCTCTGTCATAAACCTTACCAAAAGATTGAAGATTTAGATTTTAGCGTGACAAAGGTAAGCACTTTATTATTTTATAAACCAAAATAAATCATATAATAATTCCCAAATTAGTTTATATTAAAAATTATATTTATTTCTAATCCGATTAAATATTATAATCGTAAATATTCATTACCGCTTCTTAATAAAAAATTCCTTATTAAAAACTTTCATAACGAATTTTCAAGCGATTTCGTTAGTAGAATAACAAAATTTTCCACATACTGAAATTATAATTTTCCCCAGAAAAGACGTAATAAATAAATTACAGAAATATGTCTGCTACGAAATTCGTAATAAAAATTTCCCTGTTTATTTGAAAATTTTTAGCGAATTTTTTCGAAACTTTATTCCACATATCATTTATTTCACATGCATTGTTTAAAAATGTTTCAGCGTATTACTAATGTCTCCGAATTTCGTTGAAAAGTCTTCGCAATAAAATGACGTATTAAATTTCCTAAAATAACAAAGCGCGTATAATAATGACAAATTTTAATATTTAATTAAACGCCGCGCAGTCGGGCTCAAGTAGGAAATATCACCTCATCCATTTGTCATTCACATTTCCAACTTGTCGTATTTAAGTTTGACATTACATTCCAACTGGCTTGCGTTTTTCCCAATTTATATTCCTCCTCGTTTCCTCAAAAGTAACGAAAAAAGTACTTTTCCAATCCTCCCGAGCCTCCGCTCGCGTATGTATATCCATCGCTTTTAATACCGCCGACTAAACAAATTTAAAGTTCGATATTAGTCAAGAACCGGCGCAATTTGAAATATATATATCCACAGATATATACATGTATATGCTTCAGTACCAATTACGCAAACTTGACAACTCCACTTTCGTTTTATCAGATTACCAATACTTGGCTTTCTACGCTCGGGGCAAAAGAAGAAAAGCACACAGGCTGTGGAAAATGAGCCTTGAGCTTTCTCTTGCTCGCTCTCATATCTGCCATCCAAATGAAAACGGCGCGGGGCAGGCTTTCGCAGCGTCACCAGGTGCTTAAGACCTCGTTGTCGCCGCCGAGCAAAAGTTCAATTAGCCACTCTCGCGGCTTAGCAGTTCTCTCCACCTCGGCTTCTCCTCCGCGAATATAACGCGATTGTTAATCAGCCTCTGAGCGTGCCATCTCGGCGCAATTAGCGCGCCCGCTGTAATCGGGGCCCCCCGCCTCTCCTATATCTTCAACCGATAACCCACAACTGGGTCAAACGTCGCTTTTCCACCCGTATACCTTTGGTTCGACCTTTTTTTCATTGCCCCCCTACTCCTCTCTCGAGCGAAAACTTTTCCGCTCCTGGCTAGGTATACTAGAGGGGTTGTTTTAGGCGCCAGTTTTCCTATTTCTTTCTTCCTTCCTTTTTTTTCGGTCTAATAGCCCGCGGGAGATGAGGTGAATTTTAGTGGTTAAAGACTCGCGTTTCATTACGCAGCTCTCGTAAATTTTGGGAGCCACGAGATTGAAATCGAATTGAACTCTCTCGCGGCCTTTTTAGGGGGAAGGTAGAGCTACTCGGCCCCAACTTTTAGCGCACTTGTTCCGGGCTCTTCGTATTTTTTTTTTCTTTCTCTCTCTCCTTTTTTTTCGGTGGTGTGCTGGAATCAAAATTTTTCCACGTCGGGGTGATGGTTTTAGTTTCCGAGGGGGGAAAAAGTTGGACGAGTGGCAGTTTGCCTGGAATTAAACTGATTTTCCGACCGCGTGTTTAAGCGCTCGTTATATTGCCTTCAAAATTTCCATTTCTGCAATAAGAAAAAAAGAGAAATCTTGATCAATAACATTCAATAATTTTGTTTTTTACAGCAAAAATCGAAGAAACGACGTAATAGGAACGTCGAAGTCGTTGAATCCGGCGGAGAAAGAGTCTCGGTTTTGAGCGTTAGGCTCTTCTTGAAGACGTTCTGCGTCGAGTTCCTCAACGGCGCTTACAACCCTGTCATGCGTTACGCTCGCTCCTGCATAACCGCGGGCACTGGAAGCAACGCCGACGCCAGCCACTACCTCTGGGCTCTCAGGTTCTTCATGAACTTCAACCGAAACTACAACTTTCGCGTCAAATACGTCAGGTGAGAAATGTCCACTGCACTTCTTCTTTACGTCCTTTACTCTCCCCTTTTTTACTATCATTTCTTTTTTGTTCTTTTTGATGGTTACGCCGAGTTGCAGGGAAAAATAAAGGCTTTTATTGGCGGAGAAGTCGGAGGGGGGAGTTTTCTAGTCGTTCTTTTACGGCGCGCGGCCGGCTAAATAAATAGCTTTCTTTGCCGCTTGGCTTTTAGTTTTTCCGTTCCGCGCGCCCGATCACCTGCTGATCCTCTTCTTCTTTTTTTCCATCCATTCTCCGCCAACCCCCCTTTCCCAACCGTCGTACCGATCGCCTACTCCTATATCTGACTATCCGGCTTTGCTTTTTGCTCTCCCGCCCACTCTTTCTTTCTCGCTCCGTTTCTCTCTTGCTCTCGGTAATTCGGATTGTTATTGAATTATCGATTATGAGGCACCGTTTTAATTTTCCTTTTTCTCCAAGCCGAGTTTTAAGGGATTTTATCGTACTAATGACTTTTGGTATTTAAATATACGTTTTATTATTTGCTTTATACTAAGATTTTCTGCGAATATATATTTTTTTTTTTTTCAGCGAGACTATATCGACCGAGGTGTTTCATTTAGTTCAGACGCAGATAGAGCACCATTACGATATGATGCAGACGGACAAGAAAAAATTAGCCTACTGGGCTACAAGATTACACTTGGGTGTAAACGCCTATCAGGTGAGCAAAGCCAATAATAGCCTGCTTGTTCGTGCCAAATGAAAAGAAAGCGCAGAAATGCGAGAAAATCCCTTCTGGAATTTTCATTTCGTGGAGGCGAAATAAGAATTCCCTCTCTTTGTTGTTCTCAGGAATTGCTCTACACCCTGATCGAGATGGACAGGTCGACGGACAAGGAAGTAAAGAACTCGAACCGCGTTATAATGAACAACATCTTCTACGTGCCGGAATATCGGGACACGATACTCTCCCAGCTGCTCAACTACAACGAGTTAACAATGTCAAGGTGATGCTCTAACTCCCCACTGTCTACCAAAATGTCTAATATTCGCGGGATTAAGGGGTTTTCGCCAAGCGCCAAGGCTATTCTGATTGTACAGCATCTCTTTCACGCGGCCGAGTCACTTGTCAGAGGCGAAAAGAGAGAAAGAGAAAGAAAGAGCGCGTACTCAGGCACAGGGCCGAACGACTGTTTGCCCAAAGTTTTATCTACCGCAAACACATTGGAGAGGAAACTTCGGGGCTCAATCGTTCGTCCTCTCCCGCCTCGTTCCCTTTTTTTCTCTCTCTTTCTCTCTTTCTCCCGTGTACAACACAACGCACGACCGCTCGCGCAGCGTAATTTTTTCCCCTCCTCTCCATCTCCATCTACTTCCCTCCCTCTCGACGTCGTTCCGGCTTTTTCCGTCGCTGCCACCACCGCCGCCGTCCGACGGAATAAACAACTCCTGTGTCAAGCTTCCGGTCGGCACTGGAAAACACGAGGCGAAATGCAAGAGAAGTTTCGCCGTCTCGCTTACGGTCCTCGACTTTCTCTACGAGCGCCCTGCCATTTTTCGTCTATTTTACGTTATTTTTTTTTCGCCTGCGGCTCCCGGATTCGCGCGACTCGCTCTCTAATAAATAAATAGATTTATCTATGACGAATTTGCCGGAACTTGGCGCGCAGTTTATCTTTTATTGCTTTGTGTTGAGAGAAAGAGAGCTCGAGCGGGCTATGCCATGCGTAACACGGAAACTTTATTTCATGAATTGTTTCAGGAATTACTTGGTGGATCTCGTCACGACGGCGCACATTTTTTTGAAGATGCTGAAAAACTTTTGCGACAAGGAGCGCCATGTCGTCGTTCGAAAACTCAAGCGCAAGAAACCGAAGAAAAGTTGGTGCTTTTGCTCGTTTTTGTTATTGCTCGCGTTAATATTTTGAAATGCCTTTCTCAAACTAGCCCTTATCACGATATTATCGGTTTTCATTTCAATACCTTCTTCTTGTCTGCACTATTTCTCGACTTTTCCCTTTTCATTTATTTTTCGTGCTTTTTTCCATTAATACATCACCACTGGCTAACCATCAATAACATCCTCGGGCACTTTCTAGAAAGAGCAAGATTCATCAAATATTAAATATAAAAAGGAGAAGGAAAAAAGGGAAAGCAAAAAAAAAGGATATGAAATGAAGAAAATGACAAATTTCTCGTTTTCACGCACGCAGAGTCAAAGTCGAGCGGCCAGCGGGCATCAGCAGCAGCTGTAGCGCCACGAAGCCTGGAGGATCGATGGGACGAGCTGGGAGCGGACGTGTCTGCCGTTCTACAGCACAACGCGATACCGGAAGTCGCGCCCTTCGACGCGACGATCGACACGCCGATTGACGAGCAGAAGTGAGTTGGCCTGCGCCTTCTTTTTCAATTTAACTGCACGAGAGCGCACTGGGCGGACCCGCTTCCTGGGGGCGCTTCCGCGGACTATCGATTTCGTGTCAGCTGTTGCGCTTTAAATTCCTCCGGCCCGCGAGAGAACAAAGCGCCCGCGGCTTTCGTTTCGCCGAGATTTTATCGTCAGGCCAAAGAAAGAGAACGTCGTCGACGCGACTGACGAATCAAATTCGGACGTTACTTGCTTAATTTTTCTCAAATTATTCTTCTCAAAGTAAGACCGCAAAACTTGCTCTAGGCACGCATCTATAGAGAAACAGCTGGCGCGTATAGACTCGCCGGGCTGGTTACGCGAACTTCGCAGATGGAGCCCTCGAGCTTTGGGAAGAGTGGGGCGCGTCCGGCCGAAAGATTACTCCGCGTAGAAATTGCCGGACTCTGGGAGTCGGCGCTGCTGCCTCGGGCTTCTCGCGCACGTGCGCGGCTGTTTATACTCGCGATGATTGCTCGGGCCCCGCTGGCTTGGCCCGGGGGGCTCTTAAACTCCAATACGTGCAGCCAGGGCCGGGCGCGGGCACGTGTGTACAGGTGTAACGAGCCAAGTTTCCGCGGCGCGTGCTAATGGCATTATTTATGGCCGGACTAGGACGACGGGCAGAGAACAGAGGGCAAGAAGGGGGCGTGATCGATTTATCGGAAGGTAGCGCTCGCTCGCGAAAGAATCGCGTTGCTCGTAATTCCTATCGAGGAGTTTTCTACCGGACCAATTCGGAATTGCGCACGGGCACACCTTGACCTGCCAACTGGAAGCTGGCTGATATAGCGTGTGTTGTGCTCTTTGTTTTCAAAATCACGAGTTACCGGCTGGTTCGGGGGCAATTAAGGAAAATTAATGGCTCCGAGTTTAATAAGCCTGAATGTAATCATTTAATTACGATTGTATTGGGAGAGGTAGAGGAGGGACCCGCCAATGAAAATAATCGTGATGGATCGCTAAAGAATTTCTCGAAAAGAGATAATCGCAGGGTATCAAGAGTAACGCGCACTTTCCAGCTGAATTTATAACCTTAGATATAGATATACGCTGTAATACGTATTAATCAAAGAAAAGAGAATACCTCATTATTTCATGGCTTTATCTGTTGTCTGCACAAAGGGGAGACGCCATGAAAAGGATCCAGAAGCTGTTGCGCTGCAAGGAGTACGAGCAGGCAATTGGAATTCTACGCTCGGCAAGGTAATGATGCAGCTTTTACTTTTACGGCCTAGTTGGCTTCCTCTCTTCCTTTTCCTCTCTCTCTCTCTCTCTTCCGCAGGCAGTCAATTTTAAGGGAGGGGAAAAAACCTTAAAATGTCAAGCCATTATAATGGGCCATGCTCGGCCGACTGAAACACACAAAAGATATCTCTTGAAGTTAATGAGCACGGCTTTAATGATTGCTTTAAATTTTAAAAGCTACTTCTGCCCCCTCCCCCTACCTTTTTGTCAAGAGAGTACACATGGAATGTTTAAACGTTCGCAGGGCAATAGGGCAGAAATAGTTGAATAATCGAGAGTAAGAGGAAAGAGCGAGTAATTGATCTTCTTAAAAGTTAACCAACTGATATAAAAGAGATATCACTGTTCTCTAAGTAGAACAAGTCAAGTTAGGTCAGGCGTATATTATCTTACTATCCCTGTAGCTAGGCGTTATTCTCCCTACTCAAAAGCGCCCCCCATCCTCTCTTTTCTCTTTCTCTCTTCCCCCTACTCTCCCTGCGGACTTTACGATCAAATTATAGGAATTTTTGTGTGTTTTAATGATGATATAAAGCGCAGTTTAAACTTCGAAAGACGATGATATCTCGTTAGGCGAAAAAGAGCCCGAGTATTAATTAATGGTAATGTCGTCACTCGGGCTACCTCGTAATGCCTACGATAACGAGAATGGCGCGCGGAGGTCTAAGAAGCGACTTCACTCCAAGAGCATTGCCGCAAAAGGAGCATTAACAGCTCTCAAGGCCTTTGTCTTGCAGGACGTGAAAAAAAAAATCAGTAGTGTAGCAACAGTCGAGCAGCATACACGCGGGTATAATTGCGCGCTTGATTCAGCCGCTCTCGCGGAATAGAGCAAACGTCGCTTGCGGCTTCGTTTAACTCGATAAAAAGTTTAATTTCGACCGGCGATTAGAGACGTGCCAGGGACCAAGAGAACGACCGCAACATATGCAAAAAAGTCCTGGGGGGGGGGCGGAGTAGAGATTAACGCGCTCTCTCTCGCTTTATCTCTCGAATGGTCTCGGGAGTCCGCGAAAGCCGCAAATCTGCGCGGCAGCGCACGGCGCTTTCGCTGAAAGTAATTAGGACGAATTCGCGAATGCGCGCTCCGCTGCCGGTTAACTTCCTTTAGCAACGCGTCGTCGTCGTCTCTCTCTCTCTTTCGCCCAGCTTCCTCCTCCGGTCTAGCGTTCGCTAAACGGAGTCTGGAGCATGATATCCGGGGCTCGCTTTGAAGCTCCTCGGGAAAATGTCGTTAAGCGCTTTGGAAGAGAAGCTAAAGGAGGAGGAGGAGGAGCATGCCGATCTCGTATATCTCTGTCTCTCCAGGCTCGCGCATCTCCGCTCTCTCTCCTTTATGAGCAGAAAATTAGAACTCGGGCTTTTACAGACGCCCAGACGACTCGCTCTGCGGTCGCGTACAGTTACTGCTCGCTGAGCTCAGCTACAGACCCGTACTCTCCTCCGTCTTGTATCCAAAGTCGCGCGGACCGGTTTATACGCGCATGCACGTCCTTATCGGCGATGACGAAGCTCTAGTTTGATAACTACTGGCAAATTTAACCCGCTAAATTCGGACTGAACCGCGAAAAACTTTGAACTTGTCTCTTTCGCTGGGCCGCACAAATTCAGCCGCGACGCGCAAATTATTCGCTCCAGCCTGATGGGCTTCTCGCAGCGCCGGTCTCTGCGAGCACGGCGATGGTAGTGGTGAGCCAACTTGAAGAATTTCCCCTACACCTGTAAATTATTTGCCCCTGCCAGTCGTCGTCGTCTGGCATTCTAACGCGTAGACTCTGCGTAATTAAGGGGCTTTCTAAAACTCGAAAGAAAAAGGTAGCAGCAGCGGTGACAAAAGCCATCCAGCAGCCGACTTTTTACAGCCGCGCGTTCGGTTAATTACACGCGTATTCCGTTCAAAGCCGCTCACTTTCGCTAAATTGATTCGAAGCGTCTATGCTTCGCTTTCCCTCTATTTCTTGATATTCCGACGCGTTGTAGCCGTAGCAAAGGTAAAACCGAAGCGTATATTCAAAGCGTTTCCCCGCTGGTGTAAAAGAATGGGGTAAATGCCAGCCGCGGTCGTGTTCCTTCGCTGACTTTCTTTGCGTACTTAATGTATGGCGAGACTCTCCTTCTCCCTTGCCATTCCTGGCAAAGTTAATTAAGCGCTATTGTACTTCGTTACATTATCGAATCAGCCCTTAGCCTTGCGTAATTTCGCGCGTTAGCTTGTTTATTTCGAGAGCGCGCACGCTCGACGCGCAATTGTCGAGCTTCTATTCGATTACCCCCCCCCTCCCTAAATTCAAAGAAAGAAAAAAAGGGGCGAATAAAGGCTCTTTTAAAAATTTCATAAGCCCAATACTGGCTAGTGAGAGAGAGTCCCTTATTTTTCCAGCAACCGCACAAGAGCCACCCTCTCTCTCTCTCGTCAAAACGTAAAAATCCTGAAAAGCCCGCAAGCGCATAAATCAATCGCGGTGAGGGAAGGACGACGAAGAGCCCACTGACATCCGAGCAGCTTGACCCTGGATTTTCAGCCGACTGTTGAAAAAAAAACCAAAGAGTAGAGGAAAAGAGAATAGAGAAGCTAGTGCTAGAGACGAGAATTCTGGTCGCCGTTCCTTTTTTTTCAGCCGACGTGCACTCGCTCACACTCACACAGAGCTACGGAAAACAATGCCACAGGCCGGGCGCGTCTAGCTTGGCGAACGTGAAATTCCTGGTCGTCGCCGGTATACACAAGCAAAGAGAGCTAGGAGAGAGAGAGAGAGAGAGAGAGAGCAGCGAGCGAACAACTCGAACGCCCCCTTTTGTCTCGAGCGAAAACAAAAGAGAGGCCCTGGTGGAGGTGGGCGCGGGAGAGAAAGCCGCTCGACGAAAAGCAACTCAGCCTCTCCCCCCCCCCCCCCCCCCCCCGCCCCGCCACGCGGCGCCCGCTCCCCCCCGCGGCCCCCCCCCCCTCCCACGCCCGCCCCCCGCCCCCCCCCCCCCCCCCCCCTCGGCGCAGCCTGTAACGGGGTTAAAGATATCCGAGGAGGGACTGCCGGCTTCACAAGTGAGCCCTCCGCTTCCCTCCTCGCACAATGACGTTCGCCGGCTTTCTGCCTCTCTCTTTCCCTCTTCGCAGGGCCTCCCTGGGTTTTGTTTGGATCTTCTCTCTCTCTTTCTACAGCCCTTCGCTGGCGGCTTTGGGTTTTCGCCGGCGGCCCTGCTGGTTTTGCGGCCCGCGGTTTTAACCCTTCAGTGGGGGCTCTTTTTCGGTTTTCATATCTTTTCGCCCACTCGATTTTACGGGCGGAACAGCTTTGTCCACCTGTTCTCCTTTTTTTTTTCTGCCTGCCCACCCTCTCGCCCTCGGACGGACTCTCGCGTCGCACAGTTGTAGCCGGTGATTTTCGTCGAGGCGAAAGCTTTCGCGTTTCTGCGGCTGTGATTAAGCGAGAGAGGCTTTCGTTTTTGTTTGCCTATGTGCCTCTCGCGTCTGGATATGTGTACGCTTATAAATATATACCCGGTGTGTTTTTCGCTTTCTTTTGTCCGGCGAATCCTGTGATCCTGGTCTTTGAGTCTGATGATGAAAAAAAAACGAGAGAGAGAGAGAGAGTAAAGAAAAAAGGAAAGTATAATGGCTTTTCATTCGATTTAACAATGCTTGCCTTTAACGACGCGCGCTTAGCGATAAATTTTTCGACGATATAGTTTAAATACGCAATATATTCGAATAGATTGAAATCGATGAATTATCCCGGCGGTAATACAGCGGAGTTATAACGTCGGGCGCAAACGTCAAATGTTATTTGATAATGATCGCATGGAGGTATAGAGGCGATGTGCAAGTATCCCGCTTATCTCCTACCTAACCCCCCCCCCCCCTTTGCCCCGGCAAACAGAGCATACGCGACGAGGCACAGTACACAGGGTAGCAGCAGTATAGATCTCTCGTACGCAAGCTGGATAATACATTTTGATGGTCGCAGAGAGATGCGTCGAGTTTCCGAAGCGGCTTTCCAATTTCATCGGTCGGAACTGTAAAATATTTCCCCTCCCTCCCCAGAGAAGAATGAGCTGGTGTATGGGCAGCAGGTAAGAGGAGCTTCGTAAGAATTCGTCTGCTGATTAATAACTCCGCTGCCGGCACGCGGTCGTGGAGGGGGCCAGCTCGTGAACTTTTTAATGAAGTTATTTGTTTCGAAACTGGAAGTGAGAGATAATACGAGAATACTACGTGGATGAGCCCGAGGGGGGGGGGCAACTTGTTAATGCGCCCTTGAGAGAGTAGACCCCCTTTCCCCTCGGACCGCGCGTTAGTTAATTTCAATAAAACTAGGAATGCGACACGTAGCTCACTAGGTGAGATTGTCTACAAGTGCGGAAGAGAGTTTTGTACTTGTAAACAAATTCGTCGAATGGGACTTGGAGGGACTGTTTAAACAATTGCAAGGGTTTAAAAGTCGCTTTATCGATTAAAGCTCTGTTTCATTCTATCTCCCTTTCTTCCGCTGGTTCGTACGTTAATTCGATGGAAATGTCGAGCGAAAAGTAGGTTAAATATCTGGATCCTATAAGCCGAATAATATTCGCGAACAAAAAAAAAAGAAGAGGAGGAACAAAGAAAAAGTAACGATTGCCTATAAGCAAAATAAACACAGTCGGGGAGGCGTTTGCGCGTGACAAAGCTACTCGATAATTTTCACCGGCGTCGTTTCGCATTAACACCCCCCAAGCCGTCGTTGATATTAAAGCGTCGTATAGCGAAGGAAAGCTCAGGGGGGGTCGATGACAGGGTACACACACAAAACTTTAGCTAGAGTAGACACGCATACACACGCGTCCAAAGTCGTTTCGGATTCTTTCTCTTTTTTATTCCGACTCGTCGCTCCTGACAGCCAGACTCGTGTTTTAATAGACGAGTAAACAGATATTGTTCGATTCTCGCCAGCCTTTCCTTCTGGCAATCCGACTGAAAAGACGGAATGTGTGTGCGTGTGTTTATGTAAAGAGAGCAGTGAGCCTGTGTGTGTGTTAACGCGTGAATAACGAGCTCTCTGACGGAGCTCTTTTCACCTCTTCTGCTCGTCTCCCTCCTTTATACATATATATATACGTACCCCCTCTTGCAAGTTGGAAGAGGGATGCCGCGTAGAAGAGAGAGGGAGAGGGAGTTCATTCGCTCGGCTCGATGCACGCGATTTCATGCTGATAATTGAATTAGATAGGATTAAGATAC
This sequence comes from Anagyrus pseudococci, assembly GCA_030522585.1. Classification (NCBI taxonomy): domain Eukaryota; kingdom Metazoa; phylum Arthropoda; class Insecta; order Hymenoptera; family Encyrtidae; genus Anagyrus; species Anagyrus pseudococci. The sequence continues at coordinate 10,631 of JAPYYQ010000170.1, read as the reverse complement.
TCATGGTTATTGACCCTATTTATCGACAGGCCTTTCCTCTCTTTCTCGCACTCGTATTTTTATACGTAAAGCTGAGCATCTTTTTTCTTCTTTTTTTTTTTTTAATACACTCGCCTGCACAATTTACGCGTTTGCTTTCAAGTATAAAAGTGGCTCTCTTTTGACAGTAGCGCGCACGCCCTGGCTTACGTTTTATATACCGACGCAGAAATATACAGAGTGTAAGCAATATCATTATCTCGAGAACGCGCGCCCCAGAAGCCTCGGCGCGTTTATACAGAACGTATTTTCTGTTATCCGAACCAGCCAAGGGAGCCAAGGGATAAAGGTCGTAGCGCGGCGAAAAAATACATAAAGCGGCTCATTTAAATTTCAGCCGGGAAATTAAAAATCGCGCATATTCGCTATGTACGTAATCGGGACGAGACTGGGGCGCTTATGGGAGCGAGAGCTGGACCACTCGACCGTTGCGCTTGGCCATCCGAATAAAAAAAAAAGCCGCGGCGCAGATAAAAGTCCAGCGCGTTCGAGGGCAGTGAAAAAAGGGGTGGAGCAGTCCAGACGGTCTCGCGACAGTGGCGAGGGGTGGAAGGTAAAAGGGCAGAGGGAAAGCGATATGCGCTGGCCAACTCTAGAGGGGCAGGGGGGAGGAAGCGGCTGTGGTGTGGCGCGTGGAAAGACATCGGATCCCGTGGATTTTAATGAACCGGCCCCCGGAGTCGCCTACAGTTAGTCACCCCTTTTTCCCCTCCCCCGCCTCCCTTTATCTCTCTTCCTCCCTCTTTGGCCCTAAACCCGCTCGCGTCGCTTTTATCCTTGTTTGCCCGCTGCGTGCTCACGTCCAATTAGCCGGCGGAAAAAGCTGGCGGGGGCGCGCTCGCTGGGAAACTCGCGTAGCCGCAGATGTTTACATTGCATTAAATCCCAAAAGCTCTCTCTCCTCTGGCAGCTGCTGCTGCTGCGTGCCCTCCCTACCTTCGATCCTCCGCACGTGCTGTGTACGCGTACTCCTCATTTCCTCAGCCCGGAGATTGACGTCGCTATTCACCACCGACTTTTCCTATCAGCTGTATTTTGAATTTCCGAGCCTGCTTTCTCTCTCTCTTCTTTCTCTGCTCCGACTCAACGTTTCTGATAATTACGCGTTTTCTGGAGTGGATAGGTGCGCGTGTGTAGCGGACTTGTGAATATGAGACTCGGCAAGTCTTTGAAAGAGGGGCCTCTTGCGATTGAAGTTCCCCGGAGCTGCGAATGAACTTAAGGAGCTTGCTAGATGACTGCGAACTTCATTGAATTTCTCTTTCCGAGGAGCTAAGGATGGCCGAGGGTAAGGTGGGGTGGGGGGCAAAGCTTTTCATTTCGCTGCTATACCCGACGGGATATTACGGGGCAAATTTTAAGCCGAGTGTTATGAGGCACAAAGCGAGCACTCCTTGCTACTGCTTGCCGGCATCTATCAAACGAAAGATTCTACGCGTTGCCTTCTTCTTTTTTTTGCCCCCCCCCCCATTCATTTTTGTTTGCCAACTTTGAGAAACAAGCGGCTTACTCGTATGGCGTTGGCAGTCGTGTGCAGAGTCGTCGAGGTTTAATGAATTTCAATTGATGAATTATTCAAACGAAACAAAATGGCACAGGTGACGTGATTGAGTCGAGACCAAAAGTGTAGGCCGAAAATTCGGATATTTTCTAATTAAAATATTATTTGCCCCGGCATTAATTAGTTTGCCAACGGGGTTACGTAAATTTATTCGGTGTAAATTATACGAGCGCGCGCTCGCGAGAGTCATTCAACTTCCCTCGTCGGCTCCGCTATACACCCCACCCCTTTTGCCATCATGCGACACACGATTAAATATTAGTCCTTTGACGTTGCGCGCCCCGGCTAATCGTTCAAACAACGCTTAATGAGATTTTAAATTGTATTTCATTATCGACTCGACGAGACAAAAGTTAACTCTTGCCGGGGGGAGAGGGTAAAATGCGACCGGTAGAGAACTCAAGGAGAGAGTAATCCAGACAAACGAGCGAGCGTCTCATAGTTTTCTTAACAGAAAAATGACAGGCCACTATTAGGACGTTTTTGTAGATCAGCAGCTTAAATTCGGCCATTCCTCCCGCGCGCACGCTGAGCCGGACACTTATTTTCCGCCGTATTTCACGCTCGCGACATTTTTCTCCCCCCCCCCCTGCCGCTTCAAAGACGCTCCGCCGTCACTGCCAAGGCCGCTTTTTTTCTCTTCTCCCTCTTACTCGTCCTCCATAAAGAATAAAAAGCTCCCTATCATCTTGTTTCATCGGCGCGACAGTCGCATGCAAAAGAAGCCTTTTTCTACCCAATAACGACAGGATAGCGAGTCTGAGAAAATAAAAAATGGAAAATAAAAAAAAAAAAAAGATGGACACGAGCGTGTTACGATTCAGATTCTCCAGAAGCTCTCGGATAAGTCTCGCGACGTCTCCTCCGCGTGCAGCTTTAACGAGCCGGTATTGTGTGCGTCGAGCTGTCAAAGGATGCGCCGGTATAATTGGAGCGCGATTGATCTCGGTCGAGGGAGAACCACTCAGACGACGACGCACCTCGTTCGTGTCTGCATATTTTGCAGCGCGTATATAACGATCGAATTCCTTTTCCCGTCGCGCCTATACACACCTCCCTTTGCCGCATCCGAGCATAATGAGCAGTGCAAATTTGCGCGCGGAGGTAAAAAAGGAAAGATGAAAAAAGAAAAAAACGAAATACCTATATATACGTGTGTATTTTCTCCGTCAGTCGGCAAATTACATAAAATTCAGCCCTCGCGCGTGTGTTTGAACGAACCCCGTGAACTTGAGCTTTCCGAGCTCTCTTGCGTCTTTTCGCGGCGTTTCCACTATCTCTCTCTTGCTCTGGTTCCCTGTTGACTTAATACCGTCGAGAAATCCAGACGAACTGTGGGGTGTCTCTGACAAAAAGGTCTATCGTGCCCGCGCACGACTGTGTTGCATAAGTCAACATCAGGAGGAAAGGATATAGGTACGGGTATTGAGGGAGATCTTCAACTCTGTACGTATATATTTAGCATTTGATACTCCTGCCAGCGCTATAGAGCCGTTAAATACCTTCTGTTATTTTTATTCTGTGCACTTTCCCCTCCATGTGCATTCGTTAATTGTCATTGTTGAAAAGGATACGGCAGGCTGTAAGATCGTTATCGTAAAACCAAGCGAACTGTATAAAGTACACATGTACGTCCATCGTTGCTTCTTTTATCGGGAGATAAAACGAAACTAAACTCTTCTCCGCATCGACCATCTTATCTCCGGTAACTAACTGTTTCATAAGTGATAAATAAAGTTCGAAGTAATTGAAAGCCTGCCTCGTTATCCTGGAAATGCAGTTGAAAATTGAATAAACTGTATAAAGGTCCGGATAAAGGAAGAGAAATGTTCCTTCTTGTACTCGCAAAATTACAATCTTGCTCTATTGTCGCGATAATAGCAAGAGTGCGCTGCTTAAGGTCAAACTATAAAGCTACCAAAGTTAAACGTCGCCGCGAGAATTTTCGCGAGGAGGAGGCGAAAGTTGAAAGCGGGGTAGTACTGGGCTGTGTTGTACTGTTTTCGACGCCGGCAGAAGAGTAAGGGGTTAGAGATACAACGCTAGTAGGAGGCGCAGAGGCTTCCACAAGTGCGGACTTTTCATAATGTTAATTCCGTCGGCGGTCGCGCGACGGATTAAGAGAGGCTTGATACTCGCCAGGGAAAAGATTAAGTGGCTGGGCGATGAAGAGGGGCGGCGGCGACGATGGGAGGGTGAGTGCACGCTCTCTGTAGCGTCGTGAGCACAATGGCTTAGAGTTAGGATGCCAGTGGGAGGGTAGAGAGAGAGAGCAGCAGCGCTGTTGTATCGTCGCGAAGGAGGAGAATGAGAAAGGTCGGAGGGTTGGGCGCGGAAGGGTGGAGCGCGCGCGCCGAAGGCTGAATATTTGTTTATTCAAGCCCCTGATTTGCTCTATGAATTTCTGAGTGCGAGAATTACAAAGAACCACGGGGCCTGGGAGGTAGACTGGCTCTCTCCCTGTGATGGTCTTTGAATTGTTAACGGCAATTGCGCCGTCGTGGCCCGGGCTTCTGCTTTTAATGCACTATCGCACTCGCTCATGAAATTTCGAGGCTCTCAAGATTGCGATCTGTCTTAATGACGCGGAATTCACGCGATGATGAGCTTATTAGCAATTTCGCAGCTTTTCCTTTCTTTTTCTTCCTCTTTTTTTTTAATTTTAATTGAACGGCCGCCGGCGAGCTCGAATTTTTTCATTAACTTTTGTGATGGTCCAGGTAGGTTCGCCGAGTAGCGGAATGCGATGGAAAAAGGAAAGAAAGCGCGAGTCATGCAAAAGAAAATTCAAGCGGTCCGAGGGAAAGAGACATCGCTCGACGTTTTAAGACTGAAAAGGACAAATTGAGTCTTAGGAGGAAGAGGAAAGACGCCTAGGGGGAGAGAGGTGGATGTATGGATATAATGAGAGTAAAGCGAAAACGCTAAGGAGGAGGGCGTGTAAGCGGCCGCGCCCGCGCGGGGATGAGAGGAAGAATAGACGGCCTGGTGACAAAGAGCATCCGAGGGTGGGTTAAGAAAAAGGAGAAAAAAAATAACGGAGCTGCAGCGGTAGCAGTAGGTAAAAGAAGAAAAAGAAGAAGGGGAGAGGATGAATGCGCCGTGGAGCCGCGCGAGCGCGATATTATTAATAACGCATTTATGGTAATGCCGGGGGTATTACGGTAAACAATGTAATACCCGCCCTACCACTCGGAGCTCGCTGTTGAGGCGCAGCCCCCCTCTTATTACCTCCCCGAGCACCGGCTCGTCGTTACAAAGGAGACCGCTTCGTTTGTCTAGCAAATACTCGCTCTTTCGCGTTCTTGGCCAGACGGGAAAGAGCTCCGGGCTTTGCCGGCATTTGCAGACCGCGAGATCTTCGGCTCGAGTGGTTTTGTCGGCGACGCGCTACCGGACGGCTTGGGGAACGGGGGGGAGGGCACTGCGCGCTCGAGTGGCTTAGCCTGTATAATAAGCGCGCTTTTTATGCACGCGGTCGAATCGACGTGGATGTGTTGGGCTTTTTGCCCCTGTGGTTCGGGCACGAATTAATAAGCTGCGCCCGAGGGACTTGGATTTATGGCTGCTTGGCAGATTTTGTGGCTTTATGGGGGCTGCTTTTTTTTCTTTCGTTTCCTCGGGGTTTAGGTGATTTTTTTTTTAGTTTTGGGGGAATTTGGATTTTCGCTGGGAAATGGGAAAGCCCGACTTAGTTGGAGCTTTTTGATTAATTAATTTGGAAAAATGACAGGTGACCGAGGGTAGATGAGGAGGAAAAAAATTGAAAAGTCGCGGGTAAATGTGAATGAAAATCATGCGACCAAGTAATTTTTAGTTCAACATTTTTCTCGAGATATCTTTGCGAATGTTAATGCAACCGTGCTTGAAATAAAAATAGGAAAAACATAGGACGCGTCATTACTAAATTTTTTTAAAGGATGTTTTTAGGTTTATGATTTTCATTTTAAATATACAGACTCACGTTTAAAAAAAAATCATCCACATTATTGACAGTATATTGCTCAGTACGTTACTAAAAACGTTATTTTACAATTTTTCCTGCTGTCTTTCTTGGACAAAAAACTTGACCTCGTACAGTCGACTGAAAATGTCATTTTACCTTACAAAAACAATATCACTTTTTCATATAAATATTCGTCCTTCCGTGAAAAAGAAAAAGAAAAATTGTTACATCTCCTAGAGATCCAAGATTGTTCGATCCATTGACTCGAAATCTGTTTACCGCGCGGAACACAGCAAGACGATACGAAATAAAGAACTTTTTGCCACATGAAATCACGAGTACGCTCGCTCGCTCGCAGGCCGAGCCATCAATAATACATCGAGTCCCGAATAAAAGGCCGTCGAACTCGCGAGTGGAAAAAGGAGGGGGGGCAGGAGAGGATAGAAGAGTGTAAGCTCAGAGGGAGGTCGGAAAGTCGGAAGGGTCTGACAAATCGCGGCCGCACTTCAGAAATCGACTCCGCCGACTGGCTGTCGACTGCTCTCGCTTCTCGTCTTCAACATTTTTTTTCTCTCCCCCTGCTCGCTCCTGGCTGCTCGAGAGCCTTGTTCAAATAATATCCTCGCGCGAGTGCGTGGAGGCGCACCGGAAGACCGGCGGAAATGAAAGAGGCTGAAGAAGAGAGAAAGAGAGAGACGAGTTGAGTGGTGGAAAGAGAAGCCAGAGGCCTGGGTGGGTTTGCGTTGAAGATAAATAAGGAAATGGAAAGTATCGATACATTTCCGCGAGCGCCGGCGAGCGAGTGTCTTTTATTCAGCCCTGAGCTTTGCCTCCTCGAGCGCGCGTGAACCTTGCCCCGTAAACTGGGATGTAATTTTGAATACGTCTATCGCGCGCTCGATGCTCTTTTCGCGAGGAAATTGACTTGATGTTTATGATATTCGTTAAAGCTCAAGAACAAAGCTCGAGAAGCGTATACTTTCGCGGAAACGCGCGCGCGCGAGCTCTCTCGGTCTTGGTATAATGTAAAATTGCTCGAGCATGAATTTTGCGATTTTCAGAGTTGATTTTACGCCGAAGAAAATCGAGCACTCCATTAAGAGCCTCTTAACGAGACTCGTCAAGCCGAGTTGGAATAATTTTTAGCCCGGCGCGATAATAAAGCACTTTTCGTTCGCTTAGCTTGGAGGTAAAATTTCCGCGGGCTAAGCCAAACACACACACTCGAGATCTTATGCGGAGGAAGGCGGCAGCAGTCGCGAGGCTTCAAGCGCACTTGGCCGTGCTGACTGGAGGGTAGAGAAGGCAGAGAGAAGAAAGAGAGCGCGTGGCTGCGCGTAATTGAGCATAACCGCGGGGAAAATTCGCGGAATGACTCGAGTGTGCTTTGTCTCTCTCTCTCTCTCTCTCTCGCCCTCGTACTGCCTTTCTCTCTCTCGAGGCCGTTTTCAATTAAAATTTCGCGCGGAGCCGCGTGACAATAGCGCGATTTCAGGCTGCCGACAGCGGGAAAGACGGGGGAAGCGGAGGCAGGTAGGCGTCGAGAGGCACACGAGAGGCGCGAAAGCTCAGATGGATTTTCGTTAAATACAGAGAAAGAGAGCGAGAGAGAGGTGGATGCGATCAGACTGGAGCGCTCAATACGCCGGGAGCTCTCGCGGTAGTACCCCCCTATTGTCGTTCCCTCGGCGGCGCCTATACATACACACAGCCCCGTTGCCTACGTCGGCACTCGCGGACTCGAAATCGAAGAATAATGGGAGAATTGTATGGGCGCTACTGGATTTCTATTCAGCACTACCAGCGCTGCGCACTCGCTTTTCACTCCTCTCGCTCTTCCCTCTTCTTTCTCACGTCGATATATCCCCGGCTTCCTTTCTCTCTCTCTCGGCTGCCTTTCTACCCTTCCACCATACACCTATTGCTAGCTACCAACGCACGCCCCTCTCCCTAGCTCTCGTTCGCGCCTTCTTTTACGTTCCTATGAAAATTTTAAAGGGATTTTACGGCGTTTTGCGCTTGCGCTCGACTGAAATATTTGAGGCTGCGTAATGGATTTACTTTGCTGCGCTGAATGAACGGGTGAACAGGTTGCCTATTTATTTTTCACGAAAGCTTGGACCTTGGTTTTTTTTTTCATCTTTTTCGATCTTTTTTCCTGAATCCCCGTTAGAAGAAAATATGTATGTATTTTCATTAAAGCTTTGCTTAATGTTTCGAAGAAAGGCTTTTTTCGCGCTGGAAAGTATATTTTTAATTAAAGATTAATGTTAATTTTTTGACGAAACGTGCCGAGATTTAAAAGCTCGACTTTGTCATGACGACTGTCGACATTAAAAACTTTTATTTCTTTCAAAGATTTAAAAATTTATTTAATTTCGCAGCGTTTTTTCCTTGCGAAAGAGGAACAAAATTAAAAAAACATTAATTTACTCTCTTGGAAATCGTGATTATTTTCCGAGTATCAAGTGTTTCAGGCGCATTTACTCGAAATTTTAAATTTTGCAAAATTCAAAAACTCCAAATTTTAGAACGCATAATAAAATTATTAACTTGGAGTTATTAATTATGCAATTATAATATGAATTTTTACCTAATTATAAAGGGTCGACAAAAACCTCTTTTGATTAATTAAAAATCCTGAATAATAACGCGGTTGTAAAGCTCGCGGAAAATGAAAATAACTTAAACATTAAAAACGTTGAAAATAAAAATCAGCTGCGAGATATATGAAAAATCATCGAATCAAAGAGAAGAGCGCGCGAGGCAGATTTTAAAGGGTCCATTCAAACGTCAATTATAACAGTTGCTCTTAATGAAGTAACTCCCTCTCTCTCTCCTACCATCACAGTGTGAGGCCGGTTGGGGCTCTAGAAAACATCATATCGCTCGTAAATAATTCATAATCGCATTCGAAGGGCCCTGCTCTCGGGTAATCTCCAAACGAATTCAATTGTGCGTGTCCCGGCACGCCCGCCATACAATATTCGCCAACGCATTCACGCTGCCTCCTCCTCCCTTCCTCCTCGAAATAAGCTCGAGCTTGCGCCCTCGAATTTCCATCAGCGTATACGCCTCCCCCTCCCTCCCTCTCTCTCTCTCTCTCTCTCTCTCTCTCTCTCTCTCTCAACATCCCCGTTCTATTTTTCTGTCCAGCAGCAGCAGGAGCAGGGTTCGTGTAAGCAGGGCCCGTCCGTTCCTTCTCGAGGCTGGAAAAAGGGCTAGACGGCCCCTTGCCACTCGGCTTATTGGTTTTACGCGCCCCGAGCTTTTCAGCAATTTAGCCCCGAGCCTTTGAAGTGCCCTCTCCGCACAGAGACTGTCGGACCCTCTCTCTTGCCTCTTTTTCTCTCTCTCTCTTTTGTCGTCCTCCTACCTTGTACATTCTCTATCTCCTTCCTTTCCCTTTTTTTCTTTTCTGCTCCTACCCTCGAAATACGTTCCGAGAGAGAAAACTCTCCATCAATATAGTTTGCCTACGATGGAAAAACAAACGAAGCCTGCGCTGATTTCGCGATTGCAATTTTTTTTGCCGGACTACGGCAAATGGTCAGTTAAGGGGATGGAGAATACGAGGGGAATGTGCTTTGTATTTGTGCGGTACTTCGCTTTTCAGGAAATGTTCGATTAATTACGATTTCGCAGCCAGCCTATGGTAAGCCTGTGGGTAGCTTGTGTTTCATTTGAGTTTCATGAGGGATACTTGTGCGTTGGCTTTGAATTGGCTGAGTTTTTGTACGTTAAGGGCTGGTTCGAATAAGCGATTTTTTCTTGTGTAGTTTATTGATATGCATTTTTTTAATGTTTGATGCTTTGAAGTCCTTTCTTTATGCTTAAAAGTGTAATGTAAACTGTAATACTACGCTTTGAGAGATTTCAAACATCAATTACGCAGAGATAAAATTTATCGGAATTTCAAAAGAATAAACTGCTCGCTGTATCATCATCGAATAAAAAACATTCAAATTAAAAACGAAATTAATTGCTTGACAAAAATATCCGCGATTACCTGGTGTATGCTGGTTTTTTTAAGTTTAATCGTCGACCCTCTTTTTTTCTCTATCTTCTCCAAACGCAGCCAAACATACACAAACCCTTTTTTGTTCTTCCCCATGCAGCCCCCCCCCCCCACTTCGAGAACCGCGTAATAACCGATAGACCAATCCCGTGCAAAAAATAAAATACGCGTACATTTTCACGCACAAGCCGGCGTGTCTTACCAAGCGTAAAGTTTATTAAAACAAATTTTTCGACGCGACATATCGCGGGGCATGGATGTTTTTGACGTTGGCGCGTCGAAAAAATTCAATATGCCAGAGACTGGCTTGCCTCTCCCCCCCCCCTCCCACTATGCAGCCCGTTTTGTTTTCGCGCCGCTAGCCCCCCTTCCCCGGCGCTACTCTCCCCCTTCCCCCCGTGCATTATTCGCCCAGTCAGTTCATATCTTATATTTGTTTACCGGGCGCTCGCGGAAATGGAATGAGCGCGTGCGGCCCTCCCCCTCCCCTCCTCTCGTGTACGTGAGCGCGGAGCGGATAAGCCGCGAGATTTGCTTCGGCTCCCGCGCGCACCCGTGCTCTCCCGTCAAAACTTTTTCCATTTAGTATTTTTAGCTCGAGCCAAAACCAAAGCCGTGTCGACTAGTGCGTCTGTGTTCGCCGCAATAAGCGAGAGCCTAAGGACGATTTTCATTATCGCTCGCGCAACTCACCCTCGGCTGCGAGTGTTCCTCTTGGTCGTCCCGGCTGAAAATCGTCAATTTCCAATTAGCCGAGAAATTCAAATGTCGTCGGCTGCCTCGATTTTATATTCCCTTCGGCTGAGAGACGCGAGAATCGATCTCCGCTCACCGCCGTTACTGCTCTACCGCGAGAGAACTCTTCGCTCCCGTTAGCTATATACACGCTTTTCGCGATATCGCATAGCTTCACACCTCAAACGGAATATCTCGCATATTCGATATCAGCCGAGATCAAGTTTAGACTTCTACACTGAAAACGAACTCGCGCAGATAGCGTACTAGCACTAGTGTTGCAGCAGCGCCCGATTTGTGTACAACTGCAGCGCCCCCCCGGTATAGTAGCG
>JAPYYQ010000169.1:0-92931 GCA_030522585.1 Anagyrus pseudococci | reverse complement strand
TACGTCATAAGACAAGTATATACTTTCGTTATTATAAATTATAGTAATTTTTGCTAGAATTAAAATAATTTTTACTGAGCGATTTTTCTCAGTGTAGAGGCAATTACGCTGCTAGCCGGTGCCGCGCCGACAATGAACACTCCAGCGGGGAGCTCCACCCCCCCCCCTCCTGCCCCTCGATCGAAAATAGACAGTGTGCCGCCCCCGACAGACACACTCTCTCTCTCCTCCATGAACTTTGGCGGAGCCTCTATTTTCGTATAGTGGGCACCAGCACTGCTGGTTCTTTTGCCGACTGCTTATATCCCCCGTCCGTTCGCGCGCGAAGTGCTACGCTGGATCTTTTTAATTTTTTTTTTCACACGCGGCTTCAAAGATCGGCTTACTCCTGGAGAGAGAGAGACACGACAGATGCGCGACAGGAGAGCAGCGCGAAGTTCTCCTAGCGCGAAGTTTCGTTCTGTAAATATAGAAGCTTCGCCGCGCGACGTGAAATGCTTATCTCTCGTCGTAATTCCGTAACGCTACACACGGTCACGCTTCTCTATTTTCGATCGCAAAGCCCGACGGTTAAATCCCTGTACCGCGCGTACGTGTAATGACGATAATAATAGCTCGGGCATGCTAGCAGAGCTTGAAAGGAATTTAACGGTTTCATCGTGCGTTAGGCTTTATCGAACGATTTTCAAACTCTCGACGTTTTATCGACAGCTTGAAAGCCCCGCCCTGCAGCTTGGTAAAGTTTTGTGGAAATGCAACTTCACCAGCAGAAGAGAACTCCGACATGGCGAGAGAGAGAGAGAGAGAGATAAATGTTCCGCAGAACGAGAATTCGCGGATTACGCAAGTAGCGCAACAATAGCCTCTCCTCCTACCATCCAGCAATGTGCGTAGACACAGGAAACGAGCATTGTGCGGTTCTCCCTTTCTCCTCACCCCACTGCAAAAATAGAAAGCACAGCGTGACAAATGACCGGCCACGACGCGACTCGCAGATCCGTTAGCTTTCTCTCTTCTCCGCTTGCTGCGCTTGTATTTATAGGCCGCAGATTAATTGACCGCTAACGAATGGCCAACCGAGCGAAATTATGCCGTTGAACTTTAAACCGCAGTTGATATGTGTCTGCGTGTAATCGCCTGACAATCTGATGGAAGAAGCTTGCAGCGACGAGTTCGGATGAAGTTTCAGTCGCGATTGAATGACCGTAGCTATAATCAGCTGCCGAGTCCAAGATAATTTACCGATTTATTTATTGCACTGCCAAAGGTTGGCATACTAATGATTTTATTAGTGGAAAGGAACGTTTGCGAAAAGGAACGAAAATTCGAGATTTTAATAAAAAGATATGCGAACGGGCACGTAATGAACGTGACGCAGACGCGTCGCTGCACATGGATGTACAAAAGGCAGAAAGACAGGGGAGGAGAGACAGAAAAGCAAGAGAACGAGCGCTCGGAAAAAGAGAGAGAGGAGGAGGAGAGAAGTGAAGCAGACACGAGGCCGGCAACTATCAATTTCCGTTTTGAATTACCAAACGGGCTCGTTAGACGCACCAGTGCGAGTAGTCGTTCCTGCGAATCTCCGGTCGACTTCAGTACTCTGGGCAAATGCGAAAGTCCGCCGGTCAGAGAGAGAGCCGTAAACTATCGGCAAGGAGACCACCCTGTACAAGGGTTAACTATGGGTTATTGCTATTCCAATAACACGGCTACATTGCTCGTAAATTAATACGAGAACTCGGTGGGAGTACTGTGCGCCAAAACTGTGGGAACGGAGTTTTCGAGAATATCTGATAATATTCAGGTTTGGTCTGGATCTATAGCTGAACTTACTTCTCGTGAAAACTGGCACGAATAACGGCTTACAGCTTTTGTCGAGAGATAACTTTGTAAATGGCGTTTTCTTTTTTTGGTAAACTTTGCCAAGATCAGAGATTGTCAATTGCCAATTGTTGTCTCTACTCTTTTTAAGAATAAAACTGGCGCTATACCTGAGAGTTCAATGATTACTGATTTGTAGCTTGTGCGATCTTCGAGGTACATACTTATCCAGCAGGGTATATCTTTACACGCTAATTATGCAAACCTGGTGGATTGACGTTTTACTTATTCGCTAGCCTCGTTTTATATGGATGTCGCTTATAACAGTTAAAGATCAATTATTGTCCTACTGTAAAAAAACCATTGTTTCTTTACGATTCCCTCTTATCCTTGAATTTTTATAAAATTTAATTATTTCATCACGCTGTACAAACCTTAAATTCAAACGTAGCAGCTGTACGATTATTGCGACATGCCAAAATCCATTATCTCGCAGCAGCTTAGCAAGAAATAACTTTCAACGAAATTATCAGAGAAATGTATTCTTGTACCGGGTTCTCGCACTTGTACGGTAAAAGCAAAAGAGAGGGAGAGAGAGCGCCTATGTGCTTATTCGCGTGCGAATATTTGCGAGAGGTTATTGGCCGTAAGAGCGTGTCGCGTGACCGCGGCCAGTTGGGAGAGTATAGTTTGCGGGGGCGCGCGCGATGATGCAAATCGCTCGGGCAAAGTTACGCTCGCCGCGGGGCTCGTTGAAAATTTTCGAGTGGCACTTTGCGCGTGGCTAATTGATGGATACGACCGCTAACCGACTCGAAAATTTTCACCGATACCAAGTTTCCAATTTTTGCTGGGCGGCTTTCCAGGTGTGTCGCGCGCATTAATTTTCATCGATCAAAACGCGATTATGATAATTGCCGCTGATGTACGCGTTAATAAGCCCCTGAAATACAGTAATCGTCGCATTAATTCTGATCGATTTGAAAGACAAAGGGCTGTAAAAACATAATTTAAGCGTGGAAATATGTTCGATGTATATTTGAAAAATAAGCAAGAGCTTCGTTGTGGTTTCTTAACGATCGGCAAATAGCTGAAGAACGTGTACCGGTTGGTCGAAGAGTGAGAGAGAGAGAAAAAAAGAAACATGCAAGTCGGTGCACCCGAGAACCTCTTTTTCCCATTAGTAGCGTACGTTGGCCGAGTTTTTACACTATGGAGGCCACGAACGCCAAGCTCTAGAGCCAATATTCTTACAAGCCTCATTTTTTCTACCCTCGACATGTTGTAGAGCTTATAAGACCGCGCGATATAACCGGCCTCGTGGGGCTGTAAAAAGTCCAAAGCAATTTCCTTCCGCGAAAGTACAATGGACGATCGGTTTGGTTTTCTCATGACTCAAGTTCCTCCGCTGATTTTTAGCTTGTTTATTTATTTCATTTTTGGGAGAGGGAGGGGGAAAACGGTGGTCTATTGAGCCGTTACGAAAAAAAAATGATCGACGAGATTGTGATATAATAGGGGCAGGGCCAAAGCAGTGGGATCGCGTGCGTTTAATGTTATTCATGTGCCGGCTCGCGACGAGTTAAAATGTGTGCAGAATTTATTGCCTCGTTCTCATTAAATTAATCGATTCAATAAATACTGATTTATACCGTTACACGCGCTTTAATGACGAAGTTTGTTTGCAATAAAAATAGATTAACTTTCCAATGACATTACTTCCTACTTCACTGCGCCGGCAGGAAAAAAAATTTAATCGATACACAAAAAGAAAAAAAAAATAATGTACGACTACTGAGAAATCCTCGAGGACTTCTTCGTGGTCATTAATGTCGAAGCCTGCGCTACACAAAAAATGTCTTTCTAGCGAGTAATCCGTAGTCGCTGCTAGACTAACGAATAATCCGCATCGCGCAAAAATATATCTCCTCCCCCCCAAATAACAATAAGCATAAAAAACGAAGAAGCTATGCGCCGTTTAATCCGTCGCCGAGCCTCCCACTCGCGACAAGGCCAATCGCCAACATCGGCCTCGTCGCCAAGGCAGCCTGGCGCACAGTTCGAGCAGCAGCAGCTGCAACTGGGTGGGGTAGAAGAGGAGAGGTGGGCTCGGCGAAAAATCGACTGGGCGTAAGGCGCATGACGGGGGGCAGGGGGGAGGGGGGCCCTCAGCAGTATAGCGGCACGCGACTGCCGCCGCCGCCTCGCGTCGCTTAATTTTGGATCGAGCCGAAGTGGAGCGAAAAAGAAAATAGCCTCCCCCCACATTGCCCCCCTGCCAGCCTACAATCCTAGCCCGACTGATCGCTCAGGTCGACTAAAAGCGACGGTGACCTTGTCCCCCGGCGTGTCCGTCGTTCTCTCTCTCGGCCCCCGCAACCAGTCAATGTCACACGGCCGTCGTCGTGGATCGCTGCCGATCCGAGAGAGCTTGAGGAAAATCGCGAATTTCCCCCCTTGGACAGCCCACAGCAGCGCGCGCGATCTGACTTTACCCGGATTTTGGCGAGTCTCGTCTTCTCTCCGACGAGGCTATTTCGGATCTTAGACCTTACCTCTAGCGAAAATGATTGGTTGTTTCAAAGAGAAAAAAAAAAGATAACGTTATTTGTTAAAAGTTCGTGCTACAAAAGGGGAGGGGGAAGTCACGGGGGTACGTCTCGTCGAAAGTGTTATAGGTGAGCGCGCTGCCTACACGTCGGCTCCAACGAGTTATAGTCATGTAACGTAATGAGTGAGTCATCCGGTTATGCAAGTTATTTTAAATAATTCCAGCGAGATGGTTTTTCTTTCCTGCTTTTGCGAGTTAAATACGAGCGGGGCAACTTTTTTTTTGTCGGGCGTCACCGGGAGCTCTCGTGTGTTGGGTGAATATTGAAAACGTATTCGATTTAAAAATAGCCTTTGTGCACGGAGATTGCCTAGAGTTGTCAAATAACAAATGCAAAGTTTGCGCAAAAAAGTGCGAGCAGAAGAAATAACGCAAACTTTTTTTTTTGTTCTCCGATTTTTCTTATCATATTTTGATCGGACTTATTAATAAGGTATTGTTACGTGCCTACCGTTACAAGCTTAGAATAAAAGAAAAAAACAACATGCGGTATAGATAAAAAAATTCCTTTCTCGGAATCCGATACGTGTACAGCGAAGCGTCTCTCTCTCTCTCTCTCTCTCTCTCTCTCTCTCTCTCTTCCTCGACACTTGAAAGGCCTTTCGCGATCAAAAGGCTGAGTCACTGCGCAGCGCAAGCTATTCCGCGAAATTCCTATACCCCTTACCAGGAGCAAGTTTTCCCGGGTCACGATCTTGAATGAAAGCCGACGATTGTTCCAAGTACTCGCTGTCGCCAAAAAAAAGGGGAAAAAGGCCTGCAGCTCTAGATAGCACATTTACAAAAGTAGAAAGAAAGGCAATAATTATTTATCTTGATTTTAGCGAAGGGAAAATGCTCTTGTGTAGGAGAGGGGAACTTCAAGAGTCGCTCGATCGATCAGGGCAGTAGTCGAAGGTTCCCCAACATCCCGTCCAACTTCGCATTCCCGTCACACTGCGGCTCTCGCCGCAATGATCGTCCGGTTGCTATGCGGCCCAACACTAATCCCCTCGAGAGAAAGAGCCTGAAGCTCGCGACAATCTCGGTAAAGTCGCTCGAGGCTTCGATCAATCAGTTATCTAATTTGAGAATCGCACAGCCGACGCTCGGCCGCGAAAGCGGAAATCAGTGGCCGCTGGATCAAACAATGGGAGGGGAGAGGCGAGAGAGTAGGACAACGGTTCTTCCCGGCGAACGAGAGACCAGGAGGGCCGCGTCTCCTCGACGGACTCGTCCACTCTTAGACGCGTCCGCGTGGCCGAAAATCGATGCGTCGATAACGCGCGGAATGGCAAGGGGGACGCGCGCATACTCCCATTAGCGAGAACATTGAGAAGAGACGCACACGCACGTACGCGTGACTTCCGGTCGCGCGCGCGCGCGCCTGAATTTGCGAACCCGAGCACCCGGCGTCTTTCCAACGATCGCCAACCCGGTTATACCGGAATCACTGCATCGGTCTCACACCGGTAGAGAGTCGCAGGAGAGCTCCCCCCTATCCCGAACAAGGTAAGCTGCATATATACCGAGATGAAAGAGAAGCGTATATATAAAGAAGGCGCCTCTGGAGGCGGACGAGACTTACCTTAGCACCGGTCACGAGATCAAGGGAGAACACAGAGGTTAGGCGCGCGAGGGCACTCGGGAGAACTGCTCTGGCAGGATCAGCGAGAGATAGAGAGAAGGAGAAGAGCTTGTGCCGGGTGATGATTAGCGCCGAGCGAGTACTGATCGCACACGTTGAGCCAACGAGCCAGCCAGGGACCAAGTGCCGCGCGCTCCCGCCGCTCGGCGACGCCGCAGCGGCGAGACGCGGCGCAGCCCCCTCCCCTCCGGCCGCCCTAATACGTGTATATATATACACACACACTCACACACAGACAGACGTGTACAGCACGCGCGCGAACGGGCTTCCCGCCCCTCCCCCTCGCGCTTCCTCTCTGCAGCCCCCCGCGCGTCCTTACAGGCGGCGCCGTTGTCGCGCGCGGATCGTTTTACTCTCTCTCTCTCTCTCCTAAGCGCGATATTGTAGCAGCGTCCGAATGTACAATCTGCGCGGAGGTGTGTCTCGCCGCCTACGTGTAAAGCTGCACGCAGATGTATTATGGTGCCAATGATATATTATATTTGCAGGGCCGGCTCTTATCGGCTTTCATGTTTTGGAGAAATGTGCGCCGCGCGATTATCGCCGGGAGATAATAAAACGCGCCCGGGTCTTCCAGAGATTTCCAAGGTCTGCATACGAATGTTAGATTACCTGCTGAAGCTTGAAGAGGAAGAGAGTCTTGTCTACAGGTGCGACGTTTCGTCATTTCTTCTTTTTCTTTTATCTCTTTTGCGTGCGTTGTAAAATTGTTGAGGTTATGATAATGTTATCAGTTGCAGGTTCCCAAAGGAAAGATGGAAAACTCACTTGAAAAATGTTCCGAGCAGGTATGTACCTTAGAAAATTGTAACCAGATATGAACTTGAAATTCTTGTTTGATGCTCGAAAAGAAAAAAAAACAAAGTACTCTCGCTACTTCAGCTTTTATTAATTTCTACTTTACAAACATCCAAGCACAGCGATTAGCAGTACAGAAATTGTGATATCTCTATACTGGCTTACATTTCAAGTGCCGTGTACAATGTACACACTCGCACTTGTACTTGTGTAAAAACACTTGTACATATTTCGGGAGACTACCAAATCACAATAGGTGTAGCAAGAAGAGAGAAAGAGAGAGTAGGAGAACGAGGCCTGTGCTAATTCTATTTCCGTACACTAGCTCGATCTTATTTTTAAAGAAAATTTTCACGAGAGCGCGTTGCTTCTCTCTATCTCGAACTTGAAAAAACAAACCAGACGCGCACAATGCGCGCAGCAAAATAGTCCCAACGAAATTTCCTAGCCGTGTACAAACGAGAGAAAAAAATTTAAAAAAAAAAGTCCAACTCGAAGTTTCGAGAATACCACCTGCTGGGGTACCTACTTTTTCCGCTTTCTGCTCCTATTTTCTCGACGAGTTTGAGCGTATTTTCGAATCGTCTAGCTTTTTCAATTAGCGAGTAAAAATTTCGAGAGTGCTCTGACGATCTGTCGGAGGTTCAGCATCAGGATTTATAGTTAGTACGGGATTGCTGTTGCTTTAAAAATTATAAGAATTATTTTATTATAGCGATTCAATAATTTATTTAAATTATAAATTTTTATACCGGAATTTGGTTGTATTTGTAATGCAAAGTTAGTGAAGACGTACTTTAATAAAACTTACTTCCTGTTATTGTAAGCAGTAAATAAAATATTAAATTGATGCCTCAGGATGTAATGTTTCCTCTGAAATTTCGACAGAAAAGAAAGAAAATCGTATACTTTGTGTTCTCTGTACTGTCACTCGATTCGTCACCGTAATCTTCGTTAATAAAATCATATGCCTCATCTGTGGTACTAAAAGAATAAGATGAGTGAGGAATCTTTTTTTAACTTGACATTGCCTGCTGGTAAATAAAAATTATTACGATTTCTAACAACCAAGAGCACATAAATAATAAATCATTTAACGATATTGAAACGTCGTAATAAAATAATTGTAAGACACACTTTAGTTGCATCCCATGCCATACCAGCCTCGCACATTATCTTCAGTAATGCTATAGCATTTTTTTTTATAAATGTCAGTTTTGTTTTCAGTAAACACCAACGCCATAACTTTCTCGAAATACCGTTGCCGAACCTTCGCCAGATAATCCATAGACTTGAAATTTTTTTTTACACAAGTCACCTCGACAACGTTCTCACAAACATATCCCGAACGATTTCACCTCCGGACCTCGCGCGTTTTCCGCGTCATTGAAGCTCAACGCTTTTGTTTCCAGCCGCTTACCACCGGCGAAATATAATAGCCGTGATTTATCAAAACAATTTTCACCTTAGCCGCTCTCTCGCCACCAACGTATCCCATCGCCAACGCTGTAAGATTAATAATTTCCTTCCCATCGCATCGATCCCCCTCCAGCCTCGACTCAAAGAAACCAGGCAGAGAGAAAAAAAAAGAAAACAGCCCAAGCGCAATGCGGACAGGAAGCCTCTCCAGCATCTTCAGAGCGAGTCTCTAAAGTCCCTCGGGGTGCTGACATCGTCTGTAAAGGGAAAAAGAGCTCCAAGCAGACGCAGCGAATTCTCGAAAAGACCGATAGGCCTGCGTTGAGTTTGGCAAAGAGAGCAATAGTGCCGCGGCTTCCCTTGCCGCGTGGGAGAAGCCTGAAAAACAAACTCAAGGCGAATAACAAGCGAATTTCATCGGCGATATCTTGCGTACGGACTATAAGTCTGTATACGTAAACAGACAGTTTAGCAGTTCTCTCGGTGCTTACGTATCGCGAGCCTGTCCTCCTCCCGTCGTCGTCGTCGTTGTGCTCTCGAAAAACGCGAGGGAGGAGCCGTGGGAGAGATCATCGATCGGCGCGCGCAGTCGTGACCTTGAACGCCGCAACCGGGGCAGACCTATACCTACCGCGAGCGCCCGGATTTTCAAGCTTCCTTCACAATCCCGGGACATATGCGCGCGTTTCAATCGATTTTATTATATCTATCGGCCACCCCGGCGTGTATATATTGCGATGATAGCTCGTGTTATACGAAGTGGACTACGAGGACTTTGCGATTTTGATGTTGTGATATAGAGATACCGTGTCGCTGGGCGATATCGATAAAGCGATTAAATCGTACGTTATATAAATTTGATTGCGCACAGGCACACGAGCGTACGGCGAGCCGATGTCGCTAAAAACGCAGCGACAAAGTCTCGAGTGGCTGAAAGGCACTTTGATTACAAAAAGAAAGAAATAAAGAAAAAAAAGGACAGATTAATGATTCTATCGGGAAGATATACTTGATTGGATTTTTCTGGATCTTTAAAAAAAAAGGAAATTATCGACGTGTACGAGAGCTGTATAACGTATACATATGCACGTCCCAGTGCCGGGATAATTAAAACGGAAAAAGGAGAACAATGGAGGCTCATCGGAAGTAGCAAGAGAAAGAGAGATAGAAAGAAAAAGAGAGAGAGAGGCAGAGGAAGGGAGGGATATATAGAGGCAAGACAGTACAAAAGGCCAAGTATCAAAGAGAAAGAGAAGGGGCCAAAGCAAGCTTCCGCTTTGGCTCTGCACAAAATATATATCCTCGAGTGCGCGTGTCCATATGAAATCGATTAAATTTCAAAATCATTTCCCACGGCCCGTATAACATATCGATACGCCCACTTTCCAAAAGAAAGCTAAAGAGCACATCCACCAACCGCACAAATGGAAAAACAAAAAAAAAACAATAATAATACTCCATACATCGGGATACGAAACCACCGTATACAGGATTTTTATAAAATCGCAAGACCGTAATGGCAAGCCGCGCGCGCGTGGTGGAGTTACGTAACCGGGAGCTTTATCCGTTGTGGAGCAGGCTTAGAAAGAGAGAGAGAGAGAGGTGAGGCGAGGTGTATATAGCTTGCACTTAGCAACTGCTTCCGCGGGGAACGGCCGGGCTCTCCTCCGGCGTTACGAAATCAGCTGAGAGAGCTGCAGAGCTCTGCGCGCTCCAGGTCGCCTCTCTGGATCCCCCCCTTTCCTCTTTATACACCGCTGCTGCGTCTACGCCCACGCGCGCGCGCGGCCCTGCCCGTCGCGCCGGTGAAAATATAGACAAACGCTGGCTCAGCCCGGGAGGATGGGAGCCCGCGCTCTCGAGACCGGCTCTCTCTCTCTCTCTCTATCTACCTATCTCCATCTCCGTTCTTCTCCTTCTCTCACCTTGGAAGCTCTCGCGAGTATTCAAGCTCGGGGCTTTTATACCCTCTCTCTCGCTATTCAGCTGTGGCTTGCTGATGCTGCTTGCCTTTCTCTGCGCTCTTTGTGTCTAGAAATCGAACTTTCGCTTCGATGCAGAAAAATCACCGATTTATCGGTAAGATTTGTCGATGGATAAAGAGAGAAAGATGATTCATATCGGTCGCTTGGTAGACGCTCGTTCGACCGATAAGTTTAAATAATTCCTAGGCTGTTTATGAATTGGCAAGGCCGTGAGACGGCGGCTTCAGTTACCCCGAGTTTCAAACTTCTCCCCCCGGCTAATGTGCTCTGTACAGACGCGAGTCTGACGAGTCTATTACAACCGCGGGCATAGTTTCGCATCGACATTATTTCATTTCTCAATTCGCTCTAGTGAAATAATTTTATTTTTGATTTCATCTAAGAAATCTAATTACTCTACAACGAAAACCAGTCCTTTAAAAGTGGCCACAATCGCCTCGTTATATTGAAAATGTTCGCTCTAGCCATTATCCTCAAAACTACAATAACCGGGCAGGATCTCATCAACGAAGCTTCCTCGATTATAACGTACTTTGTAATACGAAGCTCAACTTTGATCCCAGTCTCGGGTCCAACCTAGCCACACACGTTAATACAGCAGGCCCCGTATATGAAGACGATTCTCCGTCTACCCAACATGCAAATTTACTTTTGCCAGTAGACTCGGTAAAGTCGCTCTAATTCAATTCGCTCCAATTACGCCGAATTTCTCGCCACACACACACCCTCCCAAGACAACGGGCAAACACGCGCGAATTTCAATCTCTCCCGATACGTCACTATAACATACGTCAATATTGAACCTCTCTCTCTCTCGCGACGAGACTTACGTAAGAAGCGACGAATCGAAATAAAAGAAACGGCGCACCCTCGGCCTTAAAACCGCAGATCGAAAAACGTCTATGACACAGGGAATCAATACCGATGATACCAGAATATACACCTACTGCTCTACCTCTACATCCCCCCCCTACCCGTGTTATTGCCACGTACACGTATAAAAGTTTGTATGAGTCTATACTATTCGAACTCGCCTTCGCGGCATATGTATCTGCTCTCCGCACGTTGATTGCACGAAACATCTTGCTTGCCTGCACGGAAATTGCTAAGATGCATATATGGCATATGCATATACAGCTTCTGCGCTCTTGTATCGCTTGGCTCGTAAACGAAAATATTGCAGGTGGTTGAAAGTTTCCATTTTGCATTTTTCATCGGCGCTCAATTTTTCTGGTAGACATTCTACTTTATAAATTTTAATACGAGCAAAAATTGTAAAACGTCTCGGGTAAAAGCTCTCGGTATTATATTATTGCTGTAACACCAGCGATCAAAACGTCGCGCGGAAATTTCGCTCGAAATCGAGGTGGCTCGCGCTCATAATGGATAGTTGGAAAATAGAGGGCCTTGAAACTCAGCGGACTTATTATTTCAAGTTTTCCCGGCTGGCAGTGGAAGAGGGAGGGGTAGGGGCTGGTGGGGTGGCCGAGCATTATAGTTGGAAATTATTGCATAACGCGAGAGTCGTACGGTGCGTCCGCGCAGCCGACTTTACAATCACCACGGTGTGGTGCTTTGGAAAAATCGGTATTCCGGAAAATCGTTTAAAGGGAAGATCGCCTACACCTCTCATCTCTCTCTCTCTCCTACACCATTTCTCGATTGCCGGCACTTCCTCAAAAGAGCGTGCGTTTCATGAGGGGCGAGAGTGCCTCTCTCTCTCCCTCGCGAGCCAAGAACATCATTCCGAGCAATTTGTCGTTGGCAGCGGAATACTCGGCGTCTTACACCGTTACTGCCGTAATACAGTCCCTCGTATATACATACGGAACGCACATCCGTGTTTATAACGAGAACAGTTTCGCGGCTCGACGCCCGCATAAATCACTTGATGCTCTCTCTCTCGCTTTGCGAAAATCCACCAAGCCGTATTGACGTAACAGCTGTTAATGTATATACAGCCGAAGGAGTTATATATACGCGCACGACTAGCGGGTGTCGGACAATTTGTAGCAAATAAAAAAAACAAGCAAAGACAACGAGGAAAAGAGGATACGCTTCGCCGCGATTTCCCGGCCATTTGTGTCTGGCTTCGAAAAAAAAAAAACAGTCCTTCGTACAGCGGAACCTTGAGTTGGCACCGACAATAGGCGTTTCGGACCTGATGGTTCTGGCCTGGCGATTACGCGCGTGGGAAAAAAAATGTGTGTGTGTGTATGCGTGCAACACCACGGTCCTCGTAAAGCACTGCTTTAATTCGCGAAATGTCGGTCAAAGAGAGAGCGTCGAGTCGCGGGGGGCAGACAGATGTGTCAAATCGATTTCGCGCCTAGTCTGGGGCATGCTGGGACACATCGGGCAAGGTTACCGCCTTTTCCGGATTCCACGCTTGGAGCTTTAAAGGCGATTTTATCGACAACGAAAGCTCGATAACGTCGTTTGCACTGTAACGCCGTTTTTTGTTTGCTTCTTCATTTTTCCAATAGCCATTATGTCGATGACAAAATCTTTCAACGAAGGTACGTAACAAAAACTGGGGAAGAAAATAAAATCGAAAACACAAATCTTCAACAGCTCGCAACGTCGAATTTACGTAATCGAAAGATGAGCCTCGAGCTCCAGCCGAAGCGTTCTTTACATCATACGCACACACAGACATATAGGCCGGCGACGTCACAACAGCCAGCTTAGCGCAAGTCCGCTAAGTCGAGCGATCAACAACGTCGGTCGGGCTTCCTCAATCCTAACAAACTCTCCATCCAATCAATCCCAAGTTTACCAAATACACAGTCGACGAGATGTACTTTAGAGTCGAAAGAAAAAACACGCGCTGCTCGCTTATATCACAGGTAAGGAGCGAGCTTGCGCAAGCTTCGTAAGAGGATGAACGAAGGCCCATCTCTCTCTCTCCCTCGCGCCGAGAGAGGATATATTTGTTGTTCCGAGAAAATCGGGCATCTCTCCGTTGCCGGGGCCACTGCCAAATTCCTTTATTAACTACACCACTTCGAAAGCTCTTGGGTAAACACCGGGTGATCCATCATCATACGACTCTCTCGTTGAGCTATTTTTTTTTCTTTTTTTCTTTTTTGTTTCTCGCGCGTGTGTGTTTTCAAAAGGTGTCGCCGAAAAAAAGGACCACCTGTCGCTCTCGATTTGTATAATGCGCCAAGCGCACTCTTAGCCTGCAATTATCGATCGGCTCCGCGTATATCGTTGACTCGAGGGCGCCGAGAGGGTGGGTGGGTAGGAGAACAAAAGCTTTCGCCGAGCTTTCACGGAGCTCGGTGCGCCGAGAGCGCACAGCTGGCCGGCGGCGATCTATTATTAATGAGCGCAAACAGGCGGCCCTGAAAAATGTAGACTCGCGGACGCGGCAAAGTGTCTGCGCTATATGCTGTATACGTATATATACGCGCGTACGTATACACCAGCCCAGCCGGCGGGGCTCGATTTCATTTTTAAAGCCTGGCTCTCTGTCAACTGCTCTTACGCGCCTTTGCCCCTCGTCCTTCCTCAAACTCTATCTCGCCGTCTTACCTGTATAAATCAGCAAGATTTTAATGATAAACATTTTGGCTATGATAATGATTTGCTCAGGATCAACACGATTTACTCACAAAGTTGGAACGCGTTGGAAGCACATAGAGCGGGTAGACATTGGGAACGTGAGCGTACGCACAAGAGCGTGGCTCGCCAACGCCAGACTCTCTCTCTCTCTTTCCTCTCACGTGCGGCACGTTACGTAGGAAGGAAGGTCTGTAATTACGGGGGAGCACACGCACGCGACAATGCGGACCTAATAATACCCGCAGCTTTCTCTTGGTCTCGCGCCAGTCCTCTCCGGCGTCAATTAGCGGCGCCCTTAAAAGGGGCCCCTCCCCCCCCCCCACACACCGTGTGACGGCCGAGCGATGACTCCATGCCACCCCTGAAGTATCTTTCTTCGGAGAGCTGGAATCGCTGCTGGCTGAGTCAGAGTCGCGGACTCTCTGCGGGTCTGGCTGTTATATGCGGGGCCTACGCGAGCCCATGGATACAATACGCGGAAAACGTCATGCTCAAGACGCGCGTAGGCTATACATTTGTGGAAAAACAAGTTTACGTACATACGCGCTAGCGAAAGATATTGAGAAATAGGAGACGAAAGCGTAGAGGCGCGTTATGACCGAGCGACGCACGTAATCGCGAAACGGTAAAGAGGGGCCTAATTGCCAATGACATTGCGCGCTTCTCGCGTTCCAGCCCACCCGCGCTCTCTCGCTGCTGCGTGCGACGTACGCACACGTTATACGCGCGGGGCTCTGCTTACAGCCGACGCGAAGAGCCTCATTCCAAAATCGATCTCGCGGGGGATCGGATAATGGCAATGAGGCTTTAGCAGGAGCCGATTGTTGTTTGCTTATCGTTTCGCTTTCGACTACGAGACGCTCTCCTTGCACCTTTGGCATTTCGCAGTTTTATAAATGAGGGCTGTTCTTTGAGATTGAGATCGACAAGGATTTTATCGATACGTCATGATAATCGTTTTGCATACTGCATTGTTCGTCTTGTGAAATAATTTTTTTTTTATTGGCAATTTTTTTCGTTTTCCTTTAGCTGAACTAATAAGAAGATGCTTTTTTCAATGCAAGAAACATTAGCTGGTATTTTAAATTGTCAAAATTTGGAAAAGAACTTGTTCGATGACAAACTTTTGCCGCGCACCGAGAGTTTTTCAAATCATAAAAATCCTTCGAATCGTATGATAATATAAATTGAATTCTACCTTACCGATGTACGTTAGAGATAGAACGGTTTCCTTCTATGCGTTGATCGTTACATTTACTTTCGCCTTTACCTACTTTGAGCGATAAAAAGTTATTACTATTTAAAATTCTGGTCAATCCATTATTTTAATAATTTAAACAATTACACTTGTAAATTTTTCAAAAAGTTCTAATAAACTGTTTGCTGTAGGTTTTATGATAGTATAGTCTTATGACAATCAACAAAGTTATGGCAACAGGTTTATTATAAACAATAACAATTTTTAGATGAGTTGCATCTTGTCGATACTACAAAAACCAAAAATAGGTACGTCACTCCTTAGTAAACACCGAGCCATACGCGAATCATAAAAATGATCAAACTTCAGTAATCGGTAGTTAAATGAAAAAACAAATCCCTAAAAATCGATATTTTACGCGCTTCATTCTCATTATTAAAAAAAAAAGAAGAAAAAAAATCGGTCACTCGACCATCCGAACAATTACACTAGCCCCAATTTTTCCAAAAGCCAAGTCGATGGCGGGCGTCGATCTCTCGACGTCGTGAAAGAACCCGCAGCCTGGTCCTCGCATGCGGGAGGATGACGCGTATTAATACTCCCCCTCCCCCTCACGCACTCCCTCGTACATATCGCACCGCGACGATATTCCGAGTCTGATATTCTCACGAAATGTGCGCTCATGGGGGCCTCCAGCTCTAGGTCCAATTTACCTTAGCCGCCCTGTGTTATATTTTTCGGTTGGTCGAGTGTGCTCTTATGGCACGATGACTATACCCGTGTAAGATCGACAAGGATAATACTCTTTCCTTCGGTTTTATCCTTTCTTTTTCTCTTTTAGCCTTCGATAAAACGGTTTTTATTATGATTTCATTGATTTTATATAATTTTTTTTTTTAATATCATCATTATTGTTACGTTTTTCTGAAAGATAGCTGATAGAATTGCAACAGACTCGTCGGTAGAATTGTGGATTTGATATCTGCTCGTCTTGAATGAATGTTTCATTTACAGTGTTAAATTTTTTTTTTAATAATGCGTTTTTCTACTTATATTTACGAAACAAAGTTTCGACTCATTGTTTGAATGATCAAACAATTTATTGTTTCTTTCAGAATCGTTTGATTACTAATATTTACCCTCCAGAAATTTTTGTACAAAAGTAGTCAAGTTTAAAGCTTGACACTTAATAATCAAATCATTAGAAAACCCAACTGTAAAAACCAGAGTCAGTGAACCGTACTGTAAATTGTTTAAAGAAATTACAAAAACGCACTTCATTTATTTTTCATCTTAAAATGTTTAATCATAGTATTTATACAAAAACAATAATGCTGACACAATATTATTAGAAAAAATGAACCTTTATGAATGATAACAATACAAACAGTATGTTTACATCGAAAAAAAGTTCCACTGCCCAGTAATGAATCAACCTGCATTATATATAGCATTTGCCAAACTGTATAATCAGTAAGACTCCATTTTCTAAAATCAGCATCCGTAGCGTCCCAATAAAGCACATGACGGCGAATCACCGAGCGAGTATACGTAAGATCCAAGAGTTATACAGAGCCTCCCAGCTTAACTGTGCGACCAACGTGTGCCTCCTATATACCTTGACGCGCGTGTCGTCCCGGATGTGCGATTCCCTGGAGCGCCATTATCTTTAATAAGGATGCTGCGACGTGTCGCTGGTGTGTCTATATATCCACACACACACACACACACACACACACACACACACACACACACACATGTATTTATATACATATACCCAAAATGCCTTGGGTGTCACTTCCTGCGCCCGCTGCTCAATCCATTACGCTTATACATTCTCTGGCGCACACTATGCACTTTTCATTTTTCCTCGTCATATCCTTCGTGCAGCCCCTTGACTTTACGTGCCCGCGCGAGATTTTTCAATTGCTTCCTCCTCCCCTCAGCATAGGCTCTGACTCATACACACAAAGTCCGAGTCGGCCATCTTAGCGCAATTCCCGCTAAAGCGCTTTTCCAAAGAGCGCATGTACACGCGAGAGTGTCTGTATAAGGATTGATAATGCGCTCATAAATTTTTGTGCAAAGATGAAATACAAAAAAAACCAGTCGTATACGTCTGGGGCGGGCCCTTATCCGGTGTTACATCAGAGTAGTCCAAGCCACGTGCGTACATAAAAGTACGCGTATATACCCACTCATTCGTTGGATCGAAATTCCGCGGACGGCGATGTATAGAGAGAGAGAGAGAGAGAGAGAGAGAGAGAGAGAGAGAGAGAGAGAGAGCCTCGCTCTCTCCAAGCGGCCGCCCGCACACACCCGCTTCCTAATAGTTTTTCCCATAAGTACACATATAAGCCTGACTGTGACACTATGACGACGTTGGGACTTCAAGCAGCTTACATACGGGGTGCTCGAGAAACATCAGTCATCTCGTTTTTTTTCTTTTTTAATCCAGCGACTTTCCTTCTTTTGACCATTTAAAGTTGTCGTTTTTAATATTTTTTTTAGTTTACATATTATTCATTTTTTTTAACGATCGAAAGGCTCGAGATTGTTGTAATTGGAAGTTATTGCAAAAATAATATAAATTTTTTTTAAATACATCTACACATTAACTATAACGTTTAATATTGCGTGTACTTGAGTAATTCAAAATCATAAATTTTTAATGTAGATTTTGAATTTGCAATATTTAGTGATCAAATGTATGCATTTCAAAAATGAATTCGCATTAGAAAAAAAATGAGCTCAGAATGACGTACCGGTTAAAAAATCATTCACATCCAGTATATTAGAATAAGGCCGATAAACAATCAAACAACAAAATAAAAGGTACATGAGCTCAGGATAGTAAACATAAGATAGAAATATAAGCGTAAGATTTTCTCAACACCCGATATGCAGCTTTATGAGTCGAAGGAAAGCCCAGTAGCACGAAGAGTACATAGCAGAAGGCGGAGGAGGAGGAGGAGGCGGAGAGCAGCGAGGGGGAAGAGGAAAGCTCGTTCGGTGGCGCGGCGTCGGGGCGTAAAATAAAAACGCGGGCGAGCGAGCAAGAGGGAAAGATAAGCGCGCCGAGTCCATAGGGTCAGGCTCTTCTCCGCGTCTCGCTGCACGGCAAGAGAGCGAGAGAGCGGCGGCCTCGCTCTCCGGGGCTTGGCAATTACGTCCAATTGTTGGCGATTAGGATCAATTGAGGCGGGAGAGCCGGGAGGACGCGAGAGCGCTTAACTCGCTCAATTGGCGGCGAGCCGTGTGCGCTCGGCTCTCCTCCTCCTCCTACCACTCTATCTCTCTCTCTTCTCCCTCTCTCTCTTTCTCTTTTGAGCAAGCGTCCAGCTATATACGCGCTCCACGAGATGTGTACGCGCCGATCTCGTCGTCGCCGACCTCTTCTCTCACTCTTTACTCAACCCCACCCGCCACCCCCGCCCCTTTCCTCGCATTCTGGCAAAGCTCGGCTAGTGCGACAGCTCTGCCATGAGAATTTTTAGCTGGCGCGTGTGGATAGAGTGACAGAGAGAGAGAGAGAGAAAGCGGATCTGACGACTATCTGCGTTTACGCCAATGGAAATTCCTTTGACTCCTCTTTGCTTTTTGCCACTTATCTATTGTCTCGTTTTGCTTTTTTTATATATATGTGGCTTGTATTATTATGTTCTTTTTTTTGTTTATTTTCCTTTCTTTGATGTCAGTCTGGTTAGTTTTGTACTTTGGAGTAAATTCTGGGTGGTATCGAGGTGTTGGAAATTGGCTGGCCAAATGGAGATTGGTGAATTAAAAAATACTATCAAATTTATAAATAAACGGACTTTAGGAGTAGAATAAAATGCAATAAAGTTTTTGCAATGCTCCAATATTTACTAACCAAGATTACATTTTTATAATGAAAAAAGCTTCTTTACTATGAGTTTCTCATTAGCGTTTTTATAAAAAAAAAAAGTATTTTGAAAGCGGTTTTTTTACCAAAACGAAATTTAATAATAAATCAATACAATCTTGATAGAATAGATTCCTCTTTGAGATTTGGACTGCATATCATCCTCTTCACTCTCCAAAAGTCGTAGGTTCAAGTTACGTAGAAAAATCTGCAAGAAAACTACTGAGGTAAAAAAAACATTTATTGTGTCTATAAAAAGCAAAAAAATAGATTTGGGAAACAGAGACATAATTTTTCTTGAAAATGAAAAATAAATAAATGAGAAATTCAGCAATATACACAGCCATTATATGGAAAGGCAATAATATAACGTAAGTAATGTGATATAATCACTGTGAAATTAAAGATTATTAGGTCATAACAAAATTATCAAACAATTTACCCTCCTCTTCTATAGTGTACTTATGGATATGAATCCTTTCGACCCAATAAGTACACAAAAAATCACGAATAAATCATGCTTTCATTACCTTATCAAAAAGAAAGTCGCGTAATCGCGTTATCGCGCGATCTTAAAAGAACCGTATTAATTAAAAATGTTCCCAGTTCAATCAGTTCGAATTGAATTTTGTAACTTTAGAGAAAGATGTTTATTGAATGATGCTCCTTGAGCTCATGAGTTTGATTATACTTAGCTAACGAGCAATAATCCGCAGACTCGCGGCTAAAAATCTCGATCGCCAAAAGCAACATCTGCATCACCAGTCATATAACATACAAAAAAAGACATCCCATACTCAAAATCGCAACAAGCAAAACAATTAAAAATCATTGATTCCCTTGTAATATCTATTCCCAGTCTAGATCTTCACTGCTTCAAAACTTTACATAGTATATTCGTGTCTCGTCCAATTAAAAAAAAAATCCCAAAAATAAAAAAAAAAGAGAGAAGCCAATCATCGAGGGTCATAAAAAAATACCCAACCGTCTATTCGTCCATTCGAGCTAGGAATTGCTCTCTAGTAGCACGAAGCTCTGGACAATCAAAACGATCTTCGCCGGAGTCACGCCGGTCACGCGAAACATACGTACACGCACGTATGCATATATATATATATTTCTATCCTGCAAACGCACCCCCTTTGCTAGCGAGAAAAAAAAACGTACTCCAGTCGGAGAGGAGAGTTGAAAAATGGGGAGAGTCGAGAAGGAGAAGAGGAAGAGTTAGGGACGAAGAGGAAGACTTTACCGATGGCGGCCTCGAGCCTCTGCGCCATTGGTCGTGGGAGGCGGAGCCATTGGCTGCTTTGCGCCCGCCTATATGCTTGCAGTCGCGTGCTTTACGCGCTATATGCGTGTACCCAGAGATACGCTCGCGCCACGTGCTTTTCTGGCTAACTGTACACATATCACTAGCTTTTGCTGTTCTTTTTTATTCCTTTTGTTTATTTAACAATTTTTCCCTTTTTAACGTTTTAAAGCTCGAGGGCTGAACGCGACTGTTTGTGGATTAAATTTGATTGATCCCATACGATTTGTTGTTTGGGTGTCTAATGAATGAACGCAAATGAATAAAAATTTAGGTAAACCTCAATGAAACCAATTATAACAGCTGACATGTATACATTTGTTTTAGCTTTTTTTGACGCTCATTTCAGCGTATTGCAGATCTAGGGTTCGCTTAATTAATCAACAACCTGTGAATTAGAAAGCCGGCGCTCTGCTGACCAAGCTACTTCTGGCTTTCATGCAATATATAGAAACAAATGTATATTAAAATATACATGTGGTACACAGAAAAATCTCGAAGAGCCACTGATATACAAAATTATTGCATCGCGGAAGCCACATTCAATAATGGCAATGTCACATCAACGACATTCGTTAATAAGATCCGCAACTCCTCTCCAGCTCTCTTTTCTCTCATCTTTCCATGCTCACTACCGTCTGGATAATAACCGCGCATGGGTGATACAGTAATGTGATCTGATAAGGCTTAGTTGGCAGCAGTTTAGTTCGTATTCGGTCAATCGTCCACAAAAGCCACTCGAAATCACGTCGAGTTTAAAGTTCATTAGCAATATACCGGCCACCAATAACATACCCGCTCGCAAATTACCATATACCTGTTCGACACTCTTCCCACCCCTTCTACTAATCCTTCCTAGCCCTTCAAATTACTCGCGTCTGTACACAAACGGCGCGGGTCATCAATAACTCCAGCGCTCACTAAAGTCCATGGGCACAAAACCCACCAGTAGCAATAAACTCACCCCCTATGCACACAGCAAACAATCACTTCTAAACATCGCTCTCTGTAACTGCACCTCCAAGGATAAGGGCTTGCGTAGGACGACGAGAGGCTCTCTTTCTCCCCAGCAAAGCCGAAAATCAAAATATAGCCGGCAATGCCCAAAAACCCGTTCACATGCTGGTCGACTGTGCTTCCTTGCCCAGGCTAAGCAGCGATGGGAGAGCGTATACATACAATAGGCCGTGTGAACCGGCGCCTCTCTCTGCGCGGAGGAGCGAGCGCGTGCGCCCACATGAGGGTGGCTTTTGTCGCGCGCGCGCGGCACACCATCTCTCGTGGGAGATGCGTTTTTCCATCGATTCATTCCTCTCTCGGATGCGTATCCTTGTTATTTGTAAACTTTGAGTGCGGCTGGTGCGTTGACCTTCGCTCATTTGCCGAGGTGTATAATCACAGTTATATACTTGAGATTGGGTTACCATCCATGATTTTGGAAAAGTTGGATAAGTAGGTCAACAGAAATACAAGGCTCTCTTCGTGAAAATACGCGGAGTTCGTTAAACAGCGCGAGTAGTGTACGCGCATACTCGAGGGAGTTGCATCGTTGACACCAATCAACGCTCTATTCGGCCGGAACGATGAAGATGCGCACTAATATGCCGCGCGATATGCGCCCTTGACTTGCGCGCTCACACACGTAAACGCATCAGACACGCGTGAGTTGTTCATTTGCTCCTCTAGTCTTACCTCACCTGTTCCGTCTATACATCCAAAAAATTGATTACGTTTCTGATCAAGTCACTGTGTATGTCACGTGTTTTTATAGCACTAGCACCAACTCAATAACATTATAATTGAGTCTAACCGGATTAACGCTCTTTCTCCAGTCATTCGTTCTTCCACTTTGCAAAACTTGTACTTGGATGTAAAGGCTCGAATCGAAAACAATATCCAGGCTGTGGACTGGATCCACGGGTGAGATCGTTAAGAGGCACATCCTCTCGCGCGTCGCGACGACCAAACGGGGGTTGCTGTTGTTACTGACCGCATCGAATGCTTTTGGAGTCTAGACTGCGTCCGCGGATGGGATAATTAACAGCAGACTGTTGCGAGAGTGTGTGTGTGTGAGAGAGAGAGAGGGTATACATACAGAGCGGTGAGCAGGAGAGTGTAGGACCGCGGAGGAGCGTCGTCGCGCAACGGCAGAGGCTCTACTGCTGTTAGGCTGCGCGACTCTCTCTTTCTCTCTCTCTCTCGCTCTCAAGCGCGCACGATGAAATTAGCCGTTAATACGCGCTTGGTACACACGCATAGAATGGGGGTAGTTTGATTGGGCCAATTCGAGGCAATTCCTGGCGATTGCCGGTTTCATTGAGCCCGCGCCAGCAGCAGCAGCAGCAGTAGCCAAGAGAATGAGAGATAGAGAGAGCGTCTCTCGACTCCTCGACCGGGACGAGGCGACAGCAGCAGCGCTAGTGCCATGCCGCCGGCCAGACGACGTGCATCGACGACCATCCTCGAGCAGTACTACCAGTTGACAACTATTCCCTCCTTGCTCCTCCACCGCCTCCTTCCGTTTCTGGGATTGTGTTTTTGGGTTGAGCGCAGGATGTTATATCTTCGTCCGGAAATTGGCTGATACTAAGGACACCTGCTGCTGGTTCGATATTGTGATGGCAAGTGCGTATAGGAGGTGCAAGTGCGATTACGGTGATACTCGGGAAAAATCGTGCTATGGTGTTGTAAAGTGATAATTAATGTAACTAAACGTCTTTTTGGGTGCTCGGTGTTGACGATAAAGCTGCAAGCTTTATTGTGCTTTCTATGGAGACGTTCTGGATAGCCCCCGACTACTATAGCATTAAGTGAAGTGTTGTGTAAACTATATCTAAAGCTTGTTGTGTGTGCAAAACTATCGTGATTGTGGAAAGAAATGAAAGGACGAAAGTGAATGTAATTTATTTTGATAGTGTATCTTAATTAGAAAAATGAACAATTTCACGATTTCATAGGTAAGAAAGTGTTTGTTTTGTCCTACTAATTAAGCGTTGAATAAAATTATGAGTTAAATGTTGCCAAATTGTGTCATTTGATTACTTTGCTTTCCTTATTCTTACGTTCGCCTCCGTTAATTTTTTTAGTAAATTACAAGTTTCGACCATTCAATGTACTAACTTGAACCCTGCAAAAAGAATTGAAAAAATTATATATTCATCATGTTTGTTTGCCTCGATATGGCTAAGATCAGAAAAAAGAACGACATGCAGTAACCGATCGTTATAAATCAGTCCTTTCCTTTAACAACTACTTGCTTTATCCCCCACCCCAAAATGATCCGAGCACCTCTGATAAAACCTAGACGACTGCAAAAAGCATAAAGATTCAAACAAACTCCTGAAAACAAAGTGCAAGTTCAAGCGAGGCAGGCGTTGACAAGGCTTTCGTCGGTGCAAGCGCGTCTCGATGAGCACGCGGTCGCCGATAGTAGGCAGTCCTCGATCGCGCGAAGGCGGGGGTGGGGAGGCAGTAGGGCCTAAGCGCGGATTGGCTCGGGCAAGCGGCCGGGGGGGCTTCTGCCGGCAAGGCGGGCATTCAACGGCCGGAGAAGGGCAGGGAGGGGGTGCTGCTTCCGGGCCGATCTCGGAGTCGCGCACTCGTCAAGCTCCCACAGTCGCGGCGCGCGTGCCTCGGCCAACAGTCCAGCGGCGCATCATCATCATCATCATCGCCATATCCCCGGTTATCGGAACAGTAGCCAACAGCTACCGGCTCGAGCCAGTACTCGGAAATCTTCAATCGAGGAGAGAGAGAGAGAGAGCTCGAGGCACACTCTCTCTCTCGGTTTTCCATATCGCCGCAAAGAAAGAGGGGAGAGTACGGGGTGGCAATTGGTGACAATTGCCAACACTGTATCGCACGTGCGCCCAGGGTGTTGCTCGCCCGGGGGACTACTCTCGACGGACAGGGCTCTCCTGTTGGTCGCGCGCTGCCCGACGGACACTCGACTGCTACTACTGCTCTGCTGCTACTGCTGGACGGCACTCGGGGGCTGTGAGCGCGCGAGCGGGCAAAAATTAATGTTTATATTGGACGAATTGGATTAATCGACGATCTAATCGGCCGCCTCGATTATCCTATCCGCGCCCGCGCAACCGACTAACGGACCGAGAGAGACGGAGAGAGAGAGGAGAGGAGAGGAGGATCCAAGTGGAGTGCGAGCAATTTCTAATTAGGCGAAATTGCATTAATCAACATTTAACGAATGGACCTTCGGCTGCTTTTTGCCGCGAAACAAAGGATTATCAGCCGGCGAGAACTGCACGGACGGAAAGCAAGGGAAGTTTAATTGTTTCCGAGGATTAGACTGCCCCCTCCAGACGATTACAGGATTTGGACTTTTCTTTTTTGGATCACGGATTTGAAGGACACAGTGATTGATAGTTGAGAGAGAAAGAGGGGCAAGGATTTTTAGGTGAACGTGGATTTTTGATAAAGTGCTAGAGAGGTGGCTGGGGGTGTTGAGATCTCGAGGTCGTCGAATTTCAACAGCCAAGATTGAGGTGATCTACGGGATGGACGGAGGTCCGTTCGACGACCCGATATTCTCGGACTTCGGAGCTCGCGGCGGCACTGGCGTCCATAGCATTCAGGTGATGCTCGGCCTGCACGGCAATCATCATGGGGCGGAACTTATGCCACCGGGCGGTGGTCACCTTCACAAACTTGGTAATTACCACTTGTGGCTTTTCAATTTTACTTTTAGAACGAGCTTGCAACGTAGATTCGAGCTTTCTTTCGAATGCGCCTTTTTTTATCGTTTCCTTCTTTTGCTTTTATTTATTTATCTTTTTTATTGTAGTGAATAGTTTGACTTTGCCAAACGTAAAAGAAATATCTATTTTTGGTCGATTATTGAAAGTATTCAACTACCGTAGTACTCAAGTCGCTATCGTTGCTTGTACTTAACGATTTATTGAATTTCGATACCATAGACTTGCAAGCGCAATGATAAAGAAACTGTATCAACCAACAGATCGGATTATATTAAGATAACTTCAACAATTAAACGATAATTCGAACCTTTTATGTTACTCTCTCAAAAAAAAAATAAATAAATAAACAACCTTCACGCCAACACTAATCAACCAATCCTGTAAACCCTTTGCTCACGAAAAACCAGACTCATCGGGAGGTTCGCCGCCGCACCATCATCACCATCACTTGCAACAGCAGCAGCAGCAACAGCAGCAGCATCACCAGCAACAGCAACAGCATCACCAACAACAGCAGCAACAGCAAAAAGAGCTAAAAGACCTCGAGCTTGTGGGCATGTACGGACCGCTGTCTCAGTCTCAGGACGTGGCGAGCACAACCTCGTCGACCGGCGGCGGCCTGCAGCAGCAACAGCAGGGCCTCCAGATCAGCGGTTCGCTCAAGCGCAAAGATGATCCGCTCGGTCAGCTCGCTCCAGGTAACGCTTGCCATTCATTTGTATACGGAATTTGTTTGTTGTTTTTTTTTTATCATATTCGAACATGGAAAAACAACAAATATTTACACGAAAGAAAGTATTCAGCGCAAGATTAATCAATAACCAAGCGCGTTCGTTTTACGCGCGATTATTGTTTACAAATAAAATCGGTAACAAAAAAAAATACAAATACCGATTATTCGACTAACGGTCACGCTTATTTTCCGGGTAACGTCGCAGTGGCGAACGAAGCGCAGCCGGCGAAGAAGGACTCGAAGAAAAAGACTGAGAACAACGGCATGAAGAAGAAAAAAACGAGGTGAGTAGCGATACGTTTTTCTATATATGTGTAGTTAGATCTATACAACTCGCAGCAGAGAGCCTTATGCTGAAATTCCGGCGGATCGAGGGGCATGGCTGTTTTTTCTCCTCTGTCGCATTCCGCAACGCCGTATCCGCTTAATTATTTACGCGCGCCTGTTTTATACGCACTTCATGGCTTTTTATTATTTTTTTCACTTAAAATTCGACGTCATTTAGGGGTCTCGAAAAAACGACATATGCGCGACCGGCAGAGCGACGGACGTTTAGTCAGTCCGGTGGAGGGGAATCTATGGACACTCCAAAAGATATCTGGCAGGATAAGGGTGGTATAGTGACGGCACGTGGCCGCATATGGGCTTGGACACACTCGGGGGGGCTATACACTAAGTGGAGTCGTAAAGTCGCGCGGGATCGATTATGGGGGCGTATCGGGCGAAAATGGTCGGTAGTCGGCGTTTTTTTTTTTTTTAAATATAAGCAGAAGGGAATTAGAAGTAGAAAGAGAAATAAACGCAGGGAAGATTGAAAATGTCGGGCTGTGTGTTGCAGGACGACGTTCACGGCGTTCCAGCTGGAGGAGTTGGAGCGGGCGTTCGAGCGGGCCCCCTACCCGGACGTGTTCGCGCGCGAGGAGCTGGCGCTGAAGCTCTCGCTCTCGGAGTCGCGGGTGCAGGTCTGGTTCCAGAACCGCCGGGCCAAGTGGCGGAAGCGCGAGCCCCCCCGGAAGACCGCGGGCTACATGGCCGCGGGCTCGGCGAGTCCCGGGCTCTCCGGCAGCTTCAACCCCCTCAACAGCTCGCTCAACCCGTTCGGCCCGCCGGGCGGCCCCGCGGGCGCTCCGCCCGACGCCTGGGCCTACGCCCCGGGGGCGTACGAGCTCGGGCCCCACCTGAACCTCCTCAGCCCCTCGGGCTCGCCGTACTCGGCCGCCGCCGCGGCGGCAGCGGGCTTCGGCACTGGACCACCGGGACCCCCCGGGAACAACGGCTCGGCCGCCGCGGCCGCGGCAGCTGCGGCCTACTCCTACGCGACGATGCTGCCCCAGGGCCACGAGGGCTCGCTCTTCGCCGGCCCGGCCGCCGGGGGCCCGATGCGCGTCCACCAGGACTACATGAGCGCGGCGGCGAGTCCGCCCCCGCCGCCCCCGGGCTCCCTCGCTCGCCCGGACTACCAGTCGATGGTCCAGCCGGGGCACTCGCCCCCGGGGCATCTGGCGCCCGCCGACGACGAGCACCACACGGTAAGCCTTGTTCCCGAGCCTGCCCGCAAGCCACCTCTAACTCTGCGACGCGTAACTCACTCGAGACTTTGGTTGTTTGCCGAGCAGGCCAAGCTGGACTACGTGGGCGCGCTGAGTCCGTCGGACAAGTACGGCCAGCACGAGGCCGCCGAGTACGGGCAGCAGCAGCAGCAGGAGCACAAGGCCAGCGAGTACGTGGGCATGCACTCGCCAACGGCCGGGGCCCGGCAAGGACTGAAGGAGCCGGTGCTGGTGAAGACCGAGCCGGGCAGCCAGCAGCAGCAGCAGCAGAGCTACGTGCAGCTGCCTCCTTTTCTGAACTGACACGAACCCTCGGCTCCGCGGCCTCCAGGAGCGGCTGACGACGACGGCGAGGAGGATTGCCGCGGCGAGCAGGCTTATTGTTGCTGGGACGATCGTGGCCTCCAGCTCGCCGCTTACTCCTACTAGTCCGCCCGTTTCGCCGATCTCTCCACGCACGCACACATTGGACGCCCGGAGATCTATCCGTATAGGTGCGCGCACCTAAGCGCACGCATTTAACGACCGAGGGGGAGTGTCATCGGAACGCCGCGGGCCTGCTCCTTCCACGCGCAGGCCCAGCTCGGCCATTTTTTCTCCTTTTTTTTTTTAATGTAAGCCCAAACTCCATGGGATTCCTCATATCCTTATCCGGATATTGTACATATATGATGGTAGAGACGCGCAAAGGCGCGCGAGATCACGTCGTTGTGTGAGCGGCGTTATATAAGCCTGTGGTCCAAATTTTGGGCTCACCTCTGTACATTAAATCTGAAACCCGATGGATTTTATTATAAATATATATATTTTTTTTGTATCTCCGCCTTTAATGTTGAAGGCTAAAGATGTCGCATTGTTAAGGGGTAGACTGTAAGTAAACCAGGACTTGTACGCGCTATGTTTAACATAATTTTTTTTTTTAGCTTATACAACCTTCTTAGCCAAGATGTATAAAGATCAGAACGAGAGAAAGATGTATTGTTCTCGTTTACATTTGTGACTAGTGTTAACGGACTTTGTTACATCGACGCCATTTTTACCGCCTTATGCTGTATGTGTCGTGTGTTAAAAGAAAAACAATCGCCACGACAATAAGCTTTGTACTTGTGCGCGCGCGATCACTTTTTTTTTAAAGCGTCTTTATACGTTATAAATATATATATTTATAAAAATATATATATAAATCTGTATGTTACATAAGAGATTAGAGACATTAGTGCTTTCAAAGTAGACGGTCAAATGACGAGATACCTATCTTTTTTAGAATTATTAAGTTGCGTAAGTCTAGCGTATTTTTATGATGTTCTAGCCGTATGTATTTTATTCTTGTTAATGCTCGGATATTTGCGTGCCTTGAAACGATTATTAAGTATTTCCTAATAAGTTGCTGTTTTCTTGTTTTTCGTTGAATAATCATTGTGTGAGAATTTCAATAAATCTCTGGAAATCATCGTTTTATCGCGTTAGGTTTTCATTTTTTTCTATAAACATTAAAGAGGTATGTAAAGAGATGACTTTTTTTTATAACAATTTAAATTTTATTGTAATAAAAATCGATAACTTCACGCTGTACAAAAAATTACTTCACTTCAATTTCCTGTGCTTTGCTTTCGCTTTGATGAGAATCGTGAACCAATTCTTCTTCTATCCTTTCTTCATGATTCACGTTTTCGTTAAGACTCTCGCCATATTTATCCGGCATTAAAACGCCATCACCAGTGAAGTGACACGATGCTTCAATTTTATACAGACAGAACGACAAAACCTGCTGTGGAGTCAATTGTTTTGACCTTGAATCCTTCATAACTTCTTTGTGTGCTGCCTCGAGATCTGATCTGAACATCGTTTAAGAAAAAGTTAGTAAATAGTAGGTATAAATAATATGGAGTTCTACTAAACAACTTTTATAACGACTAGTCAAACTATAATTTACATTTTCAAATTATTTACATTCACGAAATATTTTGCAATACTTAAAAACTTACTTGCTATAAAGTATGGCATAAATACAATTGTATATTGTAGTCATTGGATAGTTTTCTTTTAAATACACAAGGCTTTCATACATTTGAACTAGTGGAACACATTGAAAAAATGGATGTTTTTGAATGCGTGCATACAGCTTTTCAGCATCATCACCAAATTGTAATTTAAAGAAGCTGATTAAATTTTGTCTATTTAATTTTCTTGTTGTTGTTAATCTAAAAAGTAAATAAAATTTCATTACTATGCGTAAATAAATAAATATCTTCTCAAAATTTAAATATTAAATTCTTAACTGTTCAAGATAGTTGTGAAAAGTGGTAAGAGAATGAATAGTTGCAAATTTGAAATTTTTTTCTTGAAGATATTTAAGTCTTGGCAGCATGATTGGGTAATCTCGTATTAAATGTAAAAACCGTGGATGTTTTTGATAAACTAATGTAAAAGGGTTACTTAATATATTTTCCATTCTTGTTTTGAACTCTGCAGATTTTATGTGAAAAACTTGTGGAGCACTGTGAATCATTTCTGCTGTGATGCCATAAGATTTCATACTTGACAACATTAATTCAAGATCCTTGATATCACAGTTGAGAATTTTTGGATACCGTAATACTAAATATTTTTGATCAACATCTTCATACATACTTTTCAGTAGACTCAGAATAGCTTTTGAATTATCAGGATGATGAGATATCAACCAATAATAGTTTTGAAGAATCTAAACCAGTATTAAATAATTAATTTTTAAAATAAACAATTTGTTTAAAGAACTTATAATATTTATAAATAGTAATACATCTATAAAAATATTTGAAAATTTTAAAAACTTACTGAACGAGTACTCAAATTAAACTCCTCCTTTACTAATCTTAGTACATGCTCTAGAAACTTAAAACTATTGTATAATACAGGTGTGTACTTTTTATACGATATTCTATTAGTTTGCTTATCAGTCAAGTCAAGTTGACATTTTAAGTAATAAATTATACACTCATAATAATACACTTTCATTGTATACTGTTTTTGATCCAAATGATTCATTGCTGTACAATCAACTTTTGAATTATTTACAATAGATAGTAGCCTTTCAGCTAAGTTGACATCAGGATCTATGCAAAAATAAGCTTTGTACATAGGCACTGTGAGATACATTGATGAAATGAAGCTGCAACAATAAATTAAAAGATTAGTATCAATTAAAAGTTTATGATTATTAATTTGTAATCTCTTGTAAAAGTATTTTGAAAACTTTATTTTAAAATCTTAATTAAACATTTATACAACACTAAATATTAATGTTTCATTTAATGTACTTTACGATATGACTAGTTGTTATGCTAGGAACTCCCATTTCTTTCAAGACCAATATCCTCCTCTCAACGGTGGATTGTGTTTCATTAAAAATTTTCTTGTCGTTCTTTAACTGACTCACATCAACATTGTATTTCTAAAATAAATAAACAAACATTAGATGATTATAAAATGTAACAAAGTTGCATAAATAAATGCAAGTGTCTCATCAAGATGACAAACCTCTAAAAGCGTAGTTATGGCCTTAACATTCTCCGGACTGGCCTTCACCAGCACTTGCTTGCTTTTCGTCATTTTTCCATATTCCGTATCCTTAATCGCAGCTCGAATCTCCTTAAAACGATCGGTTACTGGCGAGTGCGTTTTACGGAGGACTGACCTCGCGACTGGCTGGGCCTGTACAGCCGTCTGCGTGCACAGGCCACATTTGCTGAGTGCAATGAACTTCAGCATCTTCCCAGACTGGACTACAGGCTCCAAGATGCAATCGTCATTATCAAAATGCCGTCGAACTTGGCCCCGACGGTTACCTCTGGCTGCGCGCACGTTTTCGCGGTTTCAAACGCAGAGGTTAGGTTTTTGAATGAAAATACACACACTCTGTTGTGCGAGTGTAAATGGGAGGGAAAGAGAGAGAGAGAGAGAGAACCAGCTGGTGTGGCAGGGAAACTCTCTCGTAAGCACACGACGTTGTCACGTTTTTCTGCCAAGTTCCCTATCTGTCCCTCTCTCTCGCTCTCTATCCCGATAACTTTTCGCGCTCAAATCGATCGGTCCATAGGTGCTAATTAGCGAATTCAATTAGCTGTCGCGAGTAGTATTCAGGAGCGCAATAATCGAACGAGAGTTGTACACCATTCTCTTTATTTTTTGTACCCCCGATTAAGTAAGCATACGCGGAAGCTTCGAGAAAAAAAAACGTCGACTCGAATAATAAGTAGTCGATGAAAAATTCAACGCGAAAATGCAATCGCTACAGGTATATACTCGTGAAATAAAATTCGAATCTCCCCCGCAAGATAGGGGAGGGGTCGCAGAAGAGAAGGGGAGAGAGAGAGAGAGAGAGAGAGCATATTGTTGGGGGTAAAGATGCGGCAACGTCGCGGCCGCGAGCGAGCAAGAGAGCCCGCGCCTTTGTTGCCGCTGTTTGACAACATTGCTCGAGCGAGAGAGAAAGAGCGAGGGCTTATGGAGTCGGCATGAGAGCGAGCGGGAGAGAGAGAGAGAGATTGCTGGGTTTGTGGGCTGCAGTATACACAGTGTGTGTGGCACAGAGTCTGTCGAGAGAGCGGACGGGAAGACTGGGAGGACAGCGGTGCGTCGTACAACCAGAACGGAGAGAGAGAAGAGGCCCTCTCCTGGGCAAGCGCGGCTAATTATGCTGGCAGAATCTCCACCGGCTGCACCACGACGTATTTACTCCGCTTCGCTCCGATCGGCCTTCCTGCCGCTGCGATGAGCCTCTTTTAAAAGCGCTTCCCCCCTCGAACGGCAAGTTCTCCCGGCTAAATTATGGCGCAGTCGATCTTCGATGCCTTGTCTGGTAAGCACTTCGCTCTCTTTCTCACCTCCATTCTCTCCCTCTCACTCTGTTATTGTTGTTATTGTTGTTCTCGATAAGCGTCTACGTATGTTTCGGCTGGAGCAAGCTCGTTTTTCAAAGGGTTGGAAGAAGAAGAGCTGGCCATATATACTCGGTGTAGTTTGTATGCGCTTGCTGGATGTTTGTGTTTTGAGCTCCGGTGCATTCATGTGTGAAGAGTGCGCGGTTTGTTATGGCTCGATTTGTTTTGGTTAGGTATGCATGAGATGTGTGGATCTGTGTGTTTATGTGGACGTGTACAGGTGCAAAGTGTTATTGTTTATCATGGATTTTGCATTTTATGAGTTATAGGAGTTTTAACATTGATAATAGGAGCTAATTTTAATGGAACTTTTGGATTTCAGGTGTATCCTTGGATGGATCAAGCGTACAGTCTCTGTTGGAGTCTCAAACTTTGATTAGTGAAGTTGAACAGTCTGGTAGGCATTGGATAAATTTCTTGCGTGAAATATTAGTTTTCTATTTTTTAAAGACCATGTTTTATGTTTTATTACAGCCTTGGATCAAGATGAAGAAGACATATTTCAGTGCGGCAAGTGCAAAAGTCAATTTACCTCTTTGCATTTGTTTGTGCTGCATAAGAGAGAACATGTAAGTACTAAAGCTCAAGAACAGACAGTTGATTTGAGTCAGTATTTAGTAAGCAATGACAGTCACATTGCCCCGACTGATGATAGTTGTCAAGATGACGCACAGTATAATCCTGATGATGATTTTGATCATAATCATGAGCTTGGAGAGTCTATTATCTTGGAAGAAAATGATATACTTTTCAGGTAAGAGATTGTGCAATGTCTTATGCTGTAATTTTAGATTGATTTGATTTTAATTTGATTAATTAATTACAGTATGGATCAAGAGGGTGCTAGTTACTTGACTTCTGATGCAAGCTTTAATGTTCCCATAATTTTAAGTACTGATGGACTGGAATCTTTTGATAATTCATCCATAACGGGAACAGATGATAATCCTTTGAGTGATGATGTTAGTGACATGCATACATTAGAAAATGATATCAATCAGAACTTAGACACTAGCACTTTACATGAGGTAATAAATTTTGATGATCCGGAAGATCCTGAAGATGCAGAAGATCAAGAAGAACAAGAAGAACAAGAAGATGCAGAAGAAGAAGATAAGAAAATTCTTGAAAATGAAAAGCAAGAAAATAAGTCTGGTCAAACACAAAACTTAAAGGTAAATTGTATTTTATTTGCTAAAATTTCAAAATTTTATATTTTTTTATTAAAAATTTAACATTTACAGTACAAGTGCAGCTACTGCCACAAGCAATTTGCCAAAAAGTTTTATTGGCAGCAACATGAGAGATCTCATACAGGTGAAAAGCCATACCAATGCGTTGTATGTGGCCGTCCTTTTGCTCAAAAGTCCAATGTAAAGAAACATATGTCTTCACACAAAGTTTGGCCAGGCACAGCCATACATTCTCTACCTCCAGAAGTAAAACCATAAACTTTTTATTAAAAATTAATTAAAGGAGGAAAAAATATAAATGTCTATATCAATTTTAGGCACCAGTCGACGGTAGCATTGAGCGTTCGTACCACTGTCAGTTCTGCAAGGAAATTTTTGACTCGTACAAGGCTCTGAAAAACCACCTAATAGTTTCGCATCTGACTCTCAAGGTGTACAAATGCGTGCAATATGGCTGTGGTTCTATGTTCGCCGAGCTTGAGGATTTCCTCGAACATACTCGAAGTCATAAGCGCTCCGAGTATCGCTGCCACGTGTGCGGCGAGACTTTTAATACTCTGTCTGATTTAGGCCTCCACCAGTACACGCACTCCGTCCAAAAGCAGAAGACTACCGAGAAGTAAGTTTTTTCTATCCTTCTGCGATTTTATTATCAAATTGATCTTCAATTTGCCATTGTTGTATTGTAGATATTACTGTTGCTCGGTCTGCAAGTCGTCATTCTCCAATCTTGAAGCGCTACAGCATCATACTGAGACGACGACCCACGACTATGCGTGTCCGCACTGCGGCAAGAGCTTCCTAATTGAAAGGTTCCTGCGCCGCCACCTTAAGACCCATGCATCATTTGCCCGTTTCGCTTGCGAGGACTGCGGCAAGGCCTTCAAAACTG
The DNA here is from genome assembly GCA_030522585.1 of Anagyrus pseudococci. Classification (NCBI taxonomy): domain Eukaryota; kingdom Metazoa; phylum Arthropoda; class Insecta; order Hymenoptera; family Encyrtidae; genus Anagyrus; species Anagyrus pseudococci. The sequence goes on along the minus strand of JAPYYQ010000169.1, from coordinate 58,702 downwards.
AGCAATATTTAGCTAACCATAAACTCATTCACAGCGACGAAACTCCATTTCACTGTCCCGTAAGTTCTATAAAATTGAATACTTTATAGTCTATTGATTGAAGAAAAATTAATTGATTATGTTGTACTTTACTCAGCATTGCCCGGCGCGTTTCAAGCGGAAAGATCGGTTGGGTCGACATATGCTCATTCACGATTTGAGCAAAAGGCTCAAGTGCCCCTTTCGCGCTTATCTTGGCTGCATGAGCGAATTTTCACGTCCTGACAAACTAAAGCGTCATTTGCTAACTCATAGTAATGTCAAGCGCTTCAGTTGCGGCCTCTGCAATCGGCACTTTCATCGCGCTCAGGCGCTTAAACATCATGAGCTCAATAAGCACAGTCTCAAATGCGACGTGTGCTCACATGTAAGATGCCTTTTGATTTTTATCTTATTAAATTTCACCAATAAATACAAAATTCGAGCGAACCTTGAAATTTTTCCCATAGGTGTTCAAGACAAAAGAACAACTTCTTAGTCACAACTGTGAGCAATCTAATAACGAGCTGAAGAAGCACACGAGTTCACAGCTGCCAAAGAAGGCCTCAGGTTCGTTCAAGCCACGAAGGCCTACTCCAAAGCGGCAGGCCTCTTCCAAAACGAGTTCTGCAACTTCGAGTCCATCCGAAAAAGAAAAGGATAAAATCAAGGTTGACGAAACACAGAAACAGGTCTGTTTTTTAAATACATTTTCCATAAATTTATCTTATGTATGTTATGCAATGTTATACAGGATCATTAATGTAATATTAATGAGAAATACTTATGATTACAGAACGTCCCAGATACTATAAAAGTCAATCATAGAGATAATGAATTTGATATAAAAATGGAAAACATGGATCTTGATCTCGACTTAAGTGATGAGAGTTCTTTAACTTTGGACTCTCTAAAAACCGAATAATTATAGGTGAAATTCCATTTTTAAGGCTACGATAATAGATACGAAAAAATATGCAGACCACTCAAGAGTGCTTGTCTCATCTAAGGCGCAAATATTGCATTTTTTTAAAAACTTTAGCATATGGTATTTTGTAGTTTACGTATCTGTGATAATTGTATTATAAACTGTAACATCATAAGTAACTTATACGACAGAATTCGTGTGTGTCTGTACTTTTAGATTTGATTATAATGAGTTTTGAAGGAAAAATATAATAAACATTTTTTATTTGTAAATTTATTTATTTCATTCATAGATTTATTGTTAAACCTCCTGAACACAAATCTTTTTGTACAATTTACATCAACAAAAATGGGATTTAGCGTTTTTAATATTTCTCTTTTTGATGACTAAAAAATAGTTTTACTTTTAAGTAAAAAAAAAATTATTCACTTGTCTCACTAATCTTTATATAACATTGAAGGAACAGTGATAAAAACATCAGATGTAGTCCTTTATATAGGTAAGGATGATTACACAATATAATAAGCACATTTTTGTCATGACATAATTCACAGCGTTTTATGGCTAAAATCAAGTTGTCTCAAAAGTCTAATTGCAATTAAAGTATTTTGATGTACGTATTGCAAAAGATGTTCTTTTTTTTTTTGTTAAAATTTGTCATTTTTGTATTTTAGAATATATTTGCTTACAATACATTAAGAGTACCCCTTATATTTACGTTTGTATTTATAGGGTAAGTTCTTAAATTACGTAAGATTTTTCATTTATTTACCTTTTCCTTTTACTTTAATGTCAAAGCAATTACGAGATAAATAAGTTATCTAAACGTAGTCTACACTGTAGCATTGTTTTTTAAAATGTATAAGACTTATAAATTTATAAATTGATAAGTTTTTCTGAAATATCTTACGTGACTAAAGAATTTACTCTCGATGGACGATTTCTTTGGCAATTACAGACGTACTGCAATATGCTCAAAGGTAAGTTTTATACACATTACATATTACTTGTGATTCACAAATACATATTCACCATGTACAATTTTTGCACTCAAATGAACTCTTACAACAATGTAACTGTTTGTAGGTTTTTTAATGGGTTGTTTCACTTTGACTATTATCTAAGATTTTTTGGAAATTTATATAAGAATTATAAAAGATGAAATCACGGAGATTCTAAATTGATACTTTTAAACTTTGGGCATATGTATTCAGATATCATAATTGCTATTTATACTGTACAATTTTTAAATAAATGCTGAGTTGTGAAACTTTTTATATCCATTGTAATTTTAAATGTGACAAAAAAGCGATCAGTTCTATTACTTTATTTTATCTGAATACATGTAGGTGCAGTGGTGTGTTAAAAGATGAATTAACAACTAAAAACTTCTACTATTGGTTTTGGTGCTAATAAAAGTTCTACAATGGAGAAAAATTAAAAATACAACATCTGCCTGTACCATAGTCAAATTGATTACATTCTCATTAAATTTTTAAACAATTAATAATATACACCTGTAAAAGATGACCCGACAAGGGATAAAAAGTTTAATTGGTAATCACGGTACAGCCGCTAGAGCTCTAAATAATACGCAACGACATTAACTACTTAGCTTCTCGACAACTCAGAGTTGATTGAGTTGCACGGCTCGTAAATGATTGTCAGAGGTGACGGGAGGACGAGCGAAATTCTCTACGATGACCTATATATGTATACTGTCGTACATAATTGGCACGAGTGAGATCCCCTCGGAATAAGCGTTACGCAATTACGACTATGTTTTCAGGGTTCGATAGTACTTTTTGACTCATCGTTGTCCTCGATCGTTCGATTCAATAACTTATTACGCTCCAAAATAATTATTTTTCATGAGTTTTTATATGATACTTAGACGATCATTCAGCTCGTGTACAAATTTCGATCGAGGAAATTGTTTAAAAAAATACAGTTCATACACCCGATGATTTATATGTAGCAAAAACTGGCGAGTAAGAGTGCTATCCTACCTCTACTATATCAACACTGTGCTTCTGTACTTCCCTTCGTTCAGGTACTCTAAGCGACTACAGCTTCAATAATCATCTTTTCTCCCTAAGAGTTCGCAGCTGTACAACAGAAGCTATATTAGAAATAGAAATATAGATTTTAAATGACGCGCTTTTAGCTAATCCAGATTCTGTTAAGTCTACGATTCTATAGGTGAAAATATCAAACTTTGGTTAAAGACATTTTCTCCTTTAAACTTGTTTAAGACATACTTTTTCTCTACTAGCTTTCACTTAACCAACTATACACATACATTATTAAATCGCCATAAAAGACATTTAGGTATGCGGATGCATTGTACAAAGGCACCTCTTGCTTGTCTGAGGATGAAGGAATACAGTTTTATGTTATCATATATAAATCGAACGATTAATTTTTACAATTACAAGACTGTTTTGTTAATTTCAAACAACTCTTTGTTGTTTTTCGAAAATTTTTTACATAAATTGAATGATTTGTAAAAGAGAATTATAGCAGTATAAGGTTGATAAGTTACTGTAAACATCAGTTTTGAGTAAACTACAATATTTCTCGAAATTTTACGTACCTAAGCTTGCATGGTTTTTTTTAGTCAATACCATAAATAAAATGTTGAATTGAAACGTAGTAAATTTACTAGTTTTAATAAAGTTTATCTTATCTTGAGTTTATTGACTGCATAAAACATGTTTATAAATACTTGATCAGATATCTGGAAAACTTTATAGTAGGAAGATAAAGCAAAATTTTATGCAATTCATTAATACCCTACCTACAATGTTGTTCAAAACTAGATTTGGTTATTACTTACTAAAAAATCGAACTTTCTTACTATTAAATGCTCGACTTAATATCACTTAGAGTCTCATTCAAAAAATAAGAAGTTAAAGAAAATATTGTAACAAAATTCGAAATAAATATATAAAAAATAATTTTATATTGTATTATACAATATTTTCCATTTCAAACTAATAAATTTTTTACTTTTTAAAATAAAAATCAGTTTTTGTATAACAATATGTCATACTTCCGTTTCATTATATAACAAATAAAAATCCAAATCTTTTTCGTACAACAAAGACAGTAGATTTCATTATTTTCATGTACAGAATTGAAAAAACTATTCACACACTTGTTAGCATAATTCCCTGGACAAGAGTAAAAAAAATAAAAAATAAAATTGTTGAGTAAACTAGCCAGAGAATGAGCTCTCATACTCATGCTTACACATATTTTCCCTCTATGATAGGGATTCTATTTTAATAAACACTTTACATGGCGTTCGCGTGCTGTTTTTCATTTTATTCTAGCACGACTAGAAAGTTTGGCTGTTAGCCTCTGGTACTGATGTAAACATCAAATTTCTTACATAGCTTTCTTGCTTTTTTCGAACTTGTTATCTGCAATGGTGCCATCAGCCATGATCCCTATAACAAATTAAAATATTTCGATTATTTACAATAAGTCATTTGTCTATGAAGTTCTTACGTTTTAAAATGTAAATTGATTGTTTTTAATTAAATTTTTCAATACTTATTAAGCAATGTAGTAACTTTTAAAAATTCATCCTTATGTAACATACAATTATGTGAGTTAACACAAGGAACGACACAAACTTCTAACAATCAATAATCACTTGTATTATTATCAATAAACATACTACCTGCAGAAGTAACATCCACGTGTTTCTTTCCCTGTTGACCAGTTGAATATTTCTTATCCGTCTGAAAATAGCGTGCATAATACAAACCACCATATTATTAAAGCCAAACTTTATGCATTAGTAAAACACGGTAAGAAAAACACATTAAAACAAAATTGATAAAGGTTTTAACAAAATAGATTGATCAGTCTGTAAATTAACCGAACCCCAAACCATGATGATGAATAAATGAAATGACAACCAACCAGCCTAGTAGCAATTTATGAAAAATATTCCGACACTCCAAGAGCAGAGAGTAAATAAATCTATTTTGTAAAAACTTTTGATAAATGACATAAACTGTACCACAAAGTACTGATGCCAGAGAACACAGCCGTAAACGCATCCCACGGAGACTAGAGACTGGCAAAGCAGCCAGACAAGAATGTTGAGGGCCTGGGTTCTTTCGAATAATTCAGCGCCATGCCTGATGCAAAGTAACGCCTCGGTTACCATAATCGCTCCATATACCCAACATTGTGTTCCTACTCGACTGCATGATGGATCCGTTACGTACATGTAATATTGCCTAAAACAAAAATAAATAATCGTTTAACAATGAATGCTTTTACATTATTTCCATATTGAATTTTGGCAATACAATAAAAGTAATCAATAAAAATGGATACAAACCTAACGGAAGGAGCGACGATAACTCCGATTAAGACTAATCTTAAGATAACAAACGGATGAGAGGGCGGAAATTCGTAGACATGTTTGAGAAAGAACGTATTAAGCTCCGAAACCTGCCAGAATATAACGAGCTGGCAAAGGGCGACGAACCTCATGTGCGTACATGTTGGATCCAACCACCTGACCGACGTCCAACTTCCCGGCGTGAATTGCATCACGACACGTTTGAGCTTACCCGTAGTGCTCTCGATATCGCGAATGCTGACCCACTTGTACTCGCGCATCTCGAGCATCTGGCAGATCTTGAGTCCCACCCAGATACCGAGGCCATTGCACACGAGCACATCCAGGACTATCGCATCCCACCAACACTCGGCAAAGTTCGGCAGTAGGTGAGCGAACATGATTTCGGTCACTTCCCACATTACGCTAATGGCCCAAAGGATACCAAGGTGACGAATTAAAATAGCTTTGAATGTCCAGCCGAGGAAATGAGCCAGCGCAAACACGTCCAAGTGATTCCAAATCTTCTCGACGTTAATGTCCGAACAGTTTACCCCGTACTCTTTGTCCATATCGATGTGGAACGAGGCCAAACTCGGATCGATCCATACGAATATCTTGCGCACAGTTTCGTAATTTTGGAAGAGCATGAACAGAAGGAATATTTCGTACAATACACTACAGCCAAACACTATTCGCCAGACAACCGGATGTGGTCGCGTAAATGGTCCGTTTGGGAATGTCAGTATTGAAATTATAATAAAGAAGAAGACAATACATAGTAGACCTGCCCTCAGGTTGTCTTCTACGTTAGAACAGTCTCTAAAAAAAGAAATATTTTTTTATTAATTTTAGATTATTATTTAATAAGTTATTAATATTTCAATAAAAATCAATTACAAAACATATGTGTAATAAAATAAATTTAAAAGTTATGACACAGACTTTGAGTCACTTTATCAAGTCTGCAGTTGGTAGTATATATATAGATCTTGTTCTATTTTTTTTTATTGCCAAGTAAAAAAAATAAGAGCTTTCTTGCGTTTAAAATTTCTATTAATAATTTAAATTGATAATTTACACAAGATATTTGAATAATTAAAGACATCAAAATTTTTAATACCATAAGTAATGTTCATACATTATATTGTGTAGTTAATAGTTGGCTTGGCAAGGTACAAAAACAAACTAAATCATTTAAAGCTCATCTATCATCTTGAAAAATCTCATGTTGAAAAACTGCTCCACTTATAAATATAGCCTGCCAATTTTAAGATTACACTTGGCATCATGTTGTTTATACCTGACAAATGCAAAATAGACGATTGCGCATATCATGATCACCAGTAGAGTGATGGTATGTGGTTTGTAAAAGAACTCTATAGAAATGTCCTCCACCGGTCTTTCATTGATGTGTGGAAAAGTATCAGGTGCAGAGCGCATCTTCTGTCCATCGCTATTGTAAGAGTCATCTTCATTTTTTGAAAGCGTTGCTTTCCTGCTCCTTGGCTGCTCCTCCTTGTCACTTGGCATTTTGCAGAATTTTTAATTCTAAAAAGCCAAAAGAAAAAATATAATTACTCTATAATACTCACATAAAAATTCTATACTTCTTATCATCATCAAAAGTACACAATCTGCAAATATAATTCAAACCCAATAATGAATGACACTACAGTTCAGATAAGTTGATGTATTTTTTTTCAACTGCACAAACACACAATATCTCCACTATACTTTGATTTCTGCATTGTCATTATCATTCTTTCACTGCACACACTCAAATTTCATCAAGTAAATGATTCATTCTTATAAAAACGTTAAAACTATTTCAACTATAACATGTATCACAGACCAAAAGCCGCGTTACAACATCTCAACGAGACTCGTTTAGCCAAAGCACAATTGAACGATATCACACACTGTCGATAAGCAAAATTCCACAATACTCTAAGCATTAACCTTAAAACCCCGGCAAGATCTTCCCGCGAATAAAAGGAAAAAAAAATCAAACGCTCAATCACAGCTCCGACGCATTAACATTGGCAATGAAAAAAAATAAATCTCACCTATCAAGCCTCGGAGGATACCTCAGTCTGTCTACGCTCTCAGCAGCGGTGAAATCGTCGTCGCATCCCAAGCCCCTACAAGTGGACGCGCACGCCCGTCCAATTGGAGCAGAAGCTTCTACAGGCTGAACGGGCTCTCTCTCTCTCTTTCTCTCTCTCTCTCTCTCTGAGCTTTGGATTCTTCAGTTCTTCCTCGTGTTATATCCGCACTCTCTTCCACGAGGAGTTATGTTATTGGGAGAGACCTCCTCTTGCGCGCGCGCCTGGAGGTTATGCGACCCTCGTCGTCGTCGCTCTCTCGCCTCTTCGCCACTCAGAGAGAAAGAGACGTCGTCGTCGTCAGCGCGCAAATCGTGCAATGTGAGAGAAAAAGAGAGAATAGATAGAGAAAGAGGCTGAGTCGATAACGGAGGGCGCCGCTACGGCGTATTACACGCGTCTCGGTCCGGCGGCGGGGGTGGCTCTCTTTTTCTCTATTGTTCTCCTCTCCCCTCGCGGCACCCCCTCACCCATGCACTCCTTTATTTAGCTCTTATAAAGTGCCTACATAAAATCTCCCCTCGCTCTCTCTTTCTCTCTCCGTCGACTCCGTTGGTCGCGTTTTTTTTTTATTATTTCCCTTTGAATTCGAGGACAGCCGCGCGGGGATTTTTGCCAGTTACGACAGCAAATGCGCTCCTGCTCTCTGCGGGTCAGCTGCAAGTGTGTGCAATACTTATGTGTATGCACTATACGTGTGTGTGCTAATGCGACGTAACGCGAAATTCAAATGCAGTCTGGGCGGTTTTTGTGCATTTCGGGGGATGGCGCAGAGGTTGTTTGCCGTAACACACTAATTCGCTTCTCCCCTACTTATACTCGTGTGCCAGCCTTTTCGCCGAATATTCCTGGAGAGAGAGAGAGAGAGAGAGAGAGAGAGAGAGAGAGAGAGAGAGAGAGAGAGAGAGTTTATGACGTACACCTGTATAACACACGCTAGTCAGGAAGTCTATAACGCCCTTGGCCCTCTCTCCAATAAAAAGAAAGCTTCCGATCGACCTTGACGAATTTCAATAGAATTCGACGATTCTTTCAAGGTATCTTGTAAATTCAAAAAACTCGCCTGTACAGCACCGTAAAATAACGTAGAACACACTCGCAAGGATATTATAATTATGCGCACTAATAAAACAGCGTATTATAATAGACCAAGAAAGTTCTCGCAAGCACAAGTATCACAATACGCCGCGCGCGATGTTAACAAAAGCAAAAGGGAAGCTTTGATTCCGGAGGTGCGTGCAATCGTACGAGGAGGAGGCTTTCCCGTATAACATAATTATCTCTCCCTCCTCTAGATTTCTGTGTTTATTCACGTTCCGATAGTGCGAGCTCCCTCCTTCTCTCCCTCTTTTATTCTATTACTCACGGTCACTCGGCGTGCTTATATCAAGCCCTTGCAGTGCCAAATAATCGCTTTCTAATCAAGAGGGAGAGCCGATCATTCTAATCGTCCTAATTAATTAGTATACGTGATACGTAGACGTGAGTTCACAGTCGACGTAGACTTTGACCTGTTTCAATATATTATTCACTTTGTATTTAAATTAAAAAAAAAAATGATACACGCGTATATTTACGTTATACTCCCCATTTGTATATAGGTGAACGTGGAAGACACAGATAGCATATCGAGATTATCGAGACTAAAAATAGGCGTTTCGTTCGTTTATCTGCTCCTACAATTCATTCAATGCGTTCAAAGCGAAACGCGTGACTATTCCGAAGCGGCGTCACATATTGAACATTTGGTCGCACTCGTTACATTTAATCCCGCAATAGTTAAACAGATGTGCCCGAAGGATCCTTTATGACCGTTTTCCCCCCCTTGGTATCTGGCGGTATAACTAAAACGCTCCCGGAACAAACAAAGCTCAGCCGATGAAGAAGGGGAAAAGCGCGCTTCCATTTCCCCCCGAACATCTCGTACGCTTCCATTAAAGTTGCGACCTTTCTTTTCAGGTTTCTCGAGCTTCTCTGTCAAAAAAAAAAGCGCGAGGTTAAAGAGGTTGTCGTTCTGTCAAGGATCTCCAACGGCTACACCCACACGTATACTGCATGAATCAGCGGAGAGAGAGCGCGCGCGAAGACGCTACCGTTACGACCAACGACTGTTTGACGCTACGCGTAGCCTTTGTAATCGATTTCGGTTGTGAAGAGACACACCAATGTAGAGGGGAGGAGAAAGAAGAGAGTTTTGATTCGAATAGCTTTGTTCTCACGCCTCCCCCGATGCGTCAAGTTCGTGTCGCGCGCAGTGCAGTGTGCGCGAGGTCGACTTATCAGGATCTTCCGTTACACCGCAGGTTACACAAAGGCTTTGTCGCGTGTTGCGCCGATTTTTTTCCGAGACAAAGCCGAGAGTGAGCGATCGCGCGTGTTAAAACCTCTGTATATATACCTTTTACGTCAGCGATCACGGAGTTCCTTATTCTAACTGCATTGTTGTCGATACCGACGCCTTTTTTTTCGATTTCTGTTCTTTCGAGTCTTCTCGTTCTTGTTTTTTATTTCTTTTGGTTTGCTCTATTTTTAAAGTTATTTAGATTCGAACGATTGGTCAATTATGAGTTTTTGCCGAGATAAAAAAAAAAACTGTACATGTATGTGTATACAAAGCCGAAATGCAGCAGTGCCGTTCTTTATCACGTTGAAAATAGCAGCTACTTAAAGAATTGAAAACTATCCATACAATCTCGATACATCGAACGACATTGCATCAATCATCTGTAATCAATCAGTCACACGTTCCGCGCTGCTGCTGCTCAAAACTCATCTCCGCAAACACACGCGAGCTGTATCGACCTATTCTCTGCACAAATATCTATATACAACGTTACTCGTCCCAAAGCGCAGCAACGCGACTTATGAGATCAGCAAAAATTGTTCCATTAAAAGAATTGAAAAAGAAAAATAAATCAAGTATATTTAACCCCGAGCCGACGCATATAAGAGCTTTGAAAAAACGTTCCAACAGTCGTTGCTACCCGCTCTGGCTTAAAAAAAAAGAGAGGATAGTCGCGCACATGTGCTCGACTCTATCTCTCACGCGTTTATACATGTGTAGGAGATTAAAAAAAAAAGACAGAGCTCCGGCTTAGCACCTGCAGAGCTGCAGCCCGCGGGGCGCTAAGTGTGTTCGCACTGCTCCGAAATTCGAATGGACCTATCGGAGCGGCCGCTAAGCAAACTGGCTTCTGCTATTGGTTCGCCGCGGCTGAGGTACTGGAGACAAGCACGAGAACTTCGTTGCGGCTGTTATTTATTATTGCGCAATACAGCGAATAGTTGGAGCTTTGATAAACAATTTCGAGCTTCGTTTATGGAAAAATCGCAGCTTTCAGACTCGCAGATATCAACGGCAGCTGCTATTCTTATGACGAGTAAAGAACAGTAATAAGCGTATCATTATTATAATAATGAAATTTATTATTGCAGCTTGTACGGTTGTTCACAAAACCAATAATCTCGATAAACTAATGAAACCTTTTTCAAATGACCACGTCCAAATTCAAAATTCCCGCGCTGAACGACAAACGACTTGGCGTCACAAGATCCGTCACGTTTACCGTTCGTGCTAGTCCCTCCCCATTCATTTACATTGTAGAACTGAATAAGCCAACGGTCACAAGTGAATTCTTCAACGGTCAACAGCGTGCACTCGCGCTCGTCACACATCGAACACTGCAAAAAAGAAGGGGGGAGGGAGGGAGACAGTCCCCCCCGGCCCCCGGCACACAGAGGGGCGCGCAACCAGTTGCTGCCGCTGCAACAGAGTAGGTAAGCCTAAACCGTGTGAGTGTGTTCTCTTCCCTTTGTGCGGAGTGTACACACGAAGAGCAGAGAGAGAAAGGGAGCGAAAGAGAGAGAGAGAGAGAGGAGCGCGTATATAAAAGCCGGGGCAAGCAAGCGGCGCGTCGACACACATACAAACGCGCTTGAGCCGCAGCAGCTACTCTCTCGACTTGTATCGTCTCCCTCGTCGTTGTCGTCAGGCCGCTTGGAGAGCGCGCATATAGCCCAGTGTTTATAGCATCTCTCTGGATATATCCTGAAGGACTTTGCCAGCAGTCTCGAACATACGTCGCTCGATCGAACGCCCCCGGAGAAGGCTTATTCCGCAGGATACGTCGAGAAACAAGCGGTGAGTCTTCCGAGAATCGAGGGTTTTTCTTCCTGTCTACATACACCGCTAATAAAGGGGGAGAGGAGGCGAGAGAAGGGACGCGCGCACCAGACAAAGGGACTACTGCAGCAGGCAGCTTATACTGCGATGTATATACGTATATAGACATACTGCATATAAGGGGGGGACACGTAACTGTTTTTCACGCAAATTGCTCGTTATATAGATTTTGCGGACGCGAGCCGACTCTCTTTCTCTCTGCCGTACGACCACACTCTCTATACGGCTTTGGGGGGCTTTTGAAAAATTTCAACCGCTCGTTCGAGATGTGTGTGCCCTTCTTTCCGCTCCGAACGCGCCGCACGACGGTTGATCGCGCTTTGTTTTGATATAGTCTAGCCTTTCGCTGAAAACGTGACAGATACGCTCGCGACATTTTCGAGGCAGGTTATAGAGTTTCACGGAAAAGAAAGAGACGCGAGTTGTGTTCTTGATTATCGGAATAAAAGCCCCTACGACGAGGCTGTTTATTTTAGACTCGAGAGAGCCAGTTCGGTAAAGTCCTGCCGGTGAAGCGCAACCGAGAAGCTTGCTGCGCATTAGTTTTGCTTTTTGTGTAACCAGCCAGGGGAGAACTTCGGACGAGGAGAGAGAGAGAGACCTGTTTGAGGTTTTGCCCTCTTCCTCCAACTCCTCCCCTACTGCGATCGCTCCGAAATTAACGGCTCCGTCGATGAGAGGTAATGCTCGTTTTTTTCCCCCATGTGGGTATATATTTTTCTTTTCCTTTTTCTTCTCGCAAAAATTGTAAATGCGGTATTAAAGTTTTTTTTTTGAGTTTTTGGTTTGCGCTTATTGCGCTTGGCAAATCGATGACTATAAAGAACGAGATTTACGTTTCAGGCCGGCTTGGTAATAATTATCGAGAGCTCGATGTGGAAGGGCAAGTTTTATAGCGTTGCCATATACGTAGGCAGTTGTATGTTAAATAAATTTTCGAATTTTATTTTCGCGATGGCGTGACGCTTTTGAAAATCAAGATTTCGAACGATTTTTTTTCATATTGTCAGTTGCTCCTGTAGCAAGCATTACACGAAGATAATGTTCAAACGTTCAAAAATCCATAATAAACACGTTTGTTTTGATATATGACAGTTTCCATATACGCCCGGTATTATTTACCTATATTGAAGCGGTCGCTTCATTACATCCAGAAATATTACTTTAATACCGAGCTTTTTTCCACGTTGAACGCAGCAGCCTTTTAAAATTAACGGGGTAAACATAGATTTCAAGTGAGAAAATAAATAATACAGTGTTAACAGCGACGATTGCTCTTTGTGTTGCAGATAAAAAAATAAGCATGGCAACTGCAACGGAAATGCCGGTCGTCAGTGAGGGTAAGTAATTTCACGACTCATAGACTCGTTAAATTGTCATCGATTACTCCTAAGCTTTGTTTTTTCTCTTTCAATCGCGTCCGTACGCGGTACGGCTCATTTAGTTCTACAACATTAAGTTCGACCGCTTTATTAAAGCTTTCCTCGCGATTCAAAGAAAATCCCATTGTTTGGCGAAAGGTATAAAACAGTATAATCAATGCCATTGAGTAATGAACGCCTCGCTATTAATTACATTGACAAATAAAATTTATTGAAAATCCTTCGACTTCGATACAAAAAACGTGTATTTTCCACTATTCTAAGAAATAATCAAACGACTTCATCACGAACGAATGCTCTCGAAGTTTTATCTCGACACACGACTTTTGGCACAGCCTCACTCTCTCTCGAAGCCTACCGAGAGCTACCGTAAAACAAAGGTTGGCCAAACCGAGGAGAACTCTATAAAGCCATCACCTTCGAAAAAAAGATCGTTGGCTCGTCTAAAAACCAAACTGAAGCCTGAGGAACACGTGTGTCTCTCGGTACACCCATGCTCCTCTGGCTCATAAAAATCACGTTCCCACGAGAGCCTTAATCCTTAGGCTCACGAAAAGTCGTGACACGCGCGTCGCGCGGAGAAATTCCCCCCGGCGAGGAGACACAATGTGTCGACCAAAACTGGTCCGCAGTCCAGGTTTTCGCTTGGCCCCGATTCTTAGGGTAACTCGATCACGCCTACGCTCCCTTCCCCCATACCCATCGCGAAGGCGAAAACCCGGCGCGCTTTCCCTTAAGTCTGGTTCTTCTTCTTTCGAGGTTGTTGTTGAAGATTGACAAGTGGATGACTTGATTAATCGAAGATATGTGCATGTGTGTACACACATGCACACACACCGAAAGAAGAAGAAACGAAAGAGATTTTGTACTCGAGTAAAAATTTTAAGTCTACGGATTATCCGACAAAGTATGGCATTTTGGTATTGCTTTGAAACCATTGACCTTTGAATATTATAAAATATATAATTTTTTAAAGTTATAAGCAGTTTTCATGTAGGTATACAAAAATGTTGATTGTATATGCGATACAAAAAAATTACATTAAGTAGAAAAATAAAAATGGTTTACCGAGATACAACATTTCCTCTACAGTTTTTTTAAAAAAAATTATCATACACTATGTTTTTTTTTATTTTTACTCGATTCGTCACTTTAATAATCTTCGTTAGTGAAGTTGCATTCTTCGTCCGTCTTCAATGACTGAGGAATACTATTTAAATAAATAGTGTACGACATTGGCTACTGACGAATAGTAAATAAATAAATTTAAAAAAATTCCAAAATTATAAACGTTAAATTGTAACTTTAACAAAATTTTTAATCCATTCTGACATACTGTAATTTAATGCTTGACAACCTTTACTAGATCATCCAAAGACTTGAATCGTAGGTGAAAATTCTTCGGTTAGACAGACGAGTTTTTTTTTCATTTCTAGCATGCCTGTAGGGAAAGTGATTCTTTCTGGTTTTCGCGAGCGATGAGAAAAACTTGAAAGTCGCGAAGGTTTTCCGTTCCCTGAAAAGCAAGTTTTATCATTTTTTATTTTTTTTTTTAAATATCACTCTTTTATAATTGATCGACAAATCAAGCAAATAGAAGTAACCAAAAAAAATCTTAAAAATCCATTGCACCCAGCAGCAAACGAGATCTACCGAAATCGACATATCCGATCGACATTTGCGCAAAGTATTAGGAAAAAAAATAAGGCGAAGCGAATAAATGCAACATCCAGTATAAGCAGCTTGCAACACGTGTATACCCATCTCCGTATTCGTCTTAGAGCAGCCGTTTTTTTTTCTCCTTCTATCCATGTCCATCGGCGGTATCTCAACCAATCAGCCTTCGAAGCTCACCGGACTAGCTACCAACTATTTTTCATTCCCATCCCAAGTGCATACGGTACTTTTCAGCATTTCTCTCCCTCTCTCGGCCTATTGATGCCGCAATTTCTTTCCGACTCTCTAGACCGACTTTTTTTTCCTCTCGCTCGAAGGGAAAGTTTGAAAAATGCGCGTCGCGTGTGTTTTACGGCCCGGAATGCTTCGATTTTTAAATTTTAATTTCGTCCAAGAGAACGTTTGTCCCTAGAGCTTTATATTGGATTGCTCCGCTTTCGTACTGTAAAAACTCTCTAGCTACTTGACGCGGCCGGCTTTAATTTTATATAACCTGCGAGCACTCAGTGTGTGTAACTAAATTCGAACTCGTTCGAAATTCGACCGAGCTGCATTTCAAATTTAAAAGCGCACAAATACATCAATCAATAAATAGAATTGAAAACCTTCTCGAAACAACGGAATGATTTGGATTCTATGGGGAAAATAATAAGGTGGACGTATACATATATATCGTTTTCGCAACGTCGATGATTTCACGCCTCTGTATCTCTGTGTATACCCGCGCGAATCATTTGAATTTCAATTTATCGACAACACAGCTGTCAAGCGAGAAAAATTATGCCCGACTTTACAAATCGTCGCGTCGTGACGGTATATACGTGTATCGATTGTATCCACGTGATGGAATCGCGGGCAAAGTTCATTGCTTTTTAAATTCCCAAAGAGATTCCTTATTCAACTTGCTTCTCCAAATTAAACTTCCTTGACCCTGTGCGTGTATCCTCGATTCTTATCCCTCGCAGCCCCTTGCCTTTCTTTTCCTCTTTTATTTCCTTTCATTATATTCCTTCTGCTCTTGATTTAAAGTTCAATTCGGCATGCCGGTAATCAAGAAACGCTCCCACGAGAGAATTCCAACGCACCTGATAAAATTTCTTTTCCTCTTCTTGAACGAGGAAAAGAATAATTCAAAATAGACGCCAATTTTTTTATAAGAATATGATGTGTAGATTCGGGGTGATGGTAGTCTTACGGAAAATTTTAATTGTAAATGAGGAGGCGAATCGCGCATTTGTCGGCGCCGAGCCAAACGCACAAGTTTCGTAACCGAGACGCGTGGCTCGAATGACTAGTAAAAACCCCCAGAGAGAGTGCAGCGGGCAAACGATCAAAGAGTGCGAAAAAACTATCTGTAGTTTCCGCTTCCTCTCGGACGATGACTCGCGAGCCCGAGGAGGATAATCCGTGGGTAAGATGAGGGCTTGGATCGATATGGGCTTTTACTCTCGGGACTCCGATCGTGATTTTTCCTAAGCCTCTCGCCGTATAGATATGTGCAGCGTAATAGTAAGGAAGAACCTTGCTATATACGCCGGTTTTCAGTTTACGAAGGATATTTCCGGTTTATCGCAGCCCTCTATATCTCTCTCTCCTGTGGAATTACACGCGCGCAGTGCTTTTTGCTCTGCTTTATTTCAAATTCGTTAAAGTCGAAACAAAAAAAAAACGAAGTGTGTATAGCAGCTATATCAATTAAGTTTCATCCTCAAGAATGTTTTCTCTACACACTTTGTTGATAAATAAGAAGAAAAACTAGAAGACTTGCTCGACAACATCGAGATATTCTGCCATCCTGGGGTTGATAATCCCATATCGGCCGATGCGTAATTGCGAGTAAGCCGGGAACTGGTTTTCAAAAATTTTTGTCACTCGTTCATATATCAAGAGCGACACTACAACGTATAATTACTTCCATACGCTAGCGTAAAGATTGCCATAATTTTAACAAAAATAATATCTGTAAATTCTTCGTGGCACATAAAAAAAGCTTCACCTAACGATTCGCCAACGATTAATCAAACTGTCACGCCACTTCATTTTTCCTCCAAAAAAAAAAAAAAAAAAAAATGCTTTCGCGAAGTGTCTTCGTGTCCAGTCGGCGATCGTTCATTAGATCTCTCGAAAACGCGAAAAATGCGAAAACCGCTCGAGAAAATTGTGCATGGGGGTAGGAGGGAGGGTAGGCAGAGTGAGGAGCAACGGGAAGAAGAGGAGAGCGAGAGAAAGAGCGTGTATGCGGGGAGGGGGGTAGGGAGGACCCGGCATATCGAGCGACGCCGGGCGCCGCGGCGCCGTCGCTGCCACCCTTATAGTCACACACACACACACACAGACGGGGGCGCGCGCTCGCGTATACACGCTCACTCTTTCTCCCTCTGGCTCGTTCTCCTCCTCCCGGTGCGAGTTGGCCTCAGTCATCCGCCAGCCACCGCCCCGGTCGCGCTATACTCCTTCGCAGCCATAAGCCCGGAAGAGAGGCAGTACCCTGCTATACTTCGACGCCCTCGGCTAGTCCCCCTCTCGTACGCAAGCTCGCGTATTCGCAAGCTCCCTGCAATACTCATTGGTTAGTTGTCCATTTTCTATTTAACCATTTATTTTGCATTGCTTTATAAACGATCTTCTGCGCCAGCTGCACACGATTACTCCTTCTCTTTTTCTCTTGATCGAGCGAATTGCGGGAATTTCGGATGCCGGCCGGGGGATGAGTCGCGGATGAGTAATACGGGAGCGGGGTTCGTCGGTTACATTTTTTTTGCAAAAAAACGTCGGTCGAGCATTGGTCTGTATTCCAATGGATTTGATGAGGTATTTTGTTGGGAGAATAAGAAGTTCCGAGAGGAGGCGGCGAATTAGCCGATAAGGGGGTGGCGCTAAGGGAGACGCGTGACTCAGAGGTTAGATAATACCACCCGGCTACGGCGGGATTAATTAAGCATGACGCGATTGTTTATAATCCAAGCCAGTTATTTAGCGAGTTCGTTGTTCTCTCGAAGAGAATAAAGAGTTCGACTTGTATAACGGTCGATTTGTAAGAGCTGTTGCTTATATCGTGTCGTAAATAGTCTAGAATAAATTTATTGGGTTTAGAAAGGTAAGATGATGGGTAAGGTATGGAAATTCGAAACGGTTTCGCGTTAACGAACGAGCCGAAGGTGTGACGTCACAGTCAGCAACTGCAAAGTGATCGATAGAATCATTTTTATTGCTTCGAGTCTATAGCTCGGGCTTAAGTTCATTGTCATAGTAACGAAATTTCTTCCCCTGGTAACAAAATTGCCAAGTGCCATAAAGTAAACGAAGGATCTATTATTTGCGCGGGTCTATTAACAATTCATTCGATGAATTTCTAAAATCGCAGACGTTTACGGTTTCTTTTTTTTCTTTTTTGCAAAAATGATAATGGCGAATCGGAATGATGTTGTTTCGTCGCGGCATACTAATACTTTCTTTGCGCTACTTGTACGCACTTTCATGAATTAAACCGTTCGTCGAAGTAAAATCGTTGTCGCTTTGCATAATATGCGCGCGACATAAATTACGTTTTCATTATCCTTCCAAAATTCGGCATCAATAAAACACGAATTCGCGAGAAACGGAAGCCACGGGAAAGCGATTAATTATTAACACCGGCTCGTCTCAGCGTAATTGAAAAAAAAAGGGAAAGAGAGAAAGGAACAGAATCTCCCGTTGCTCGTCACGAATTCACCCCCAGGACGATATTCGCGTAGGGAGGAAAAATCGATGCCAAGATAAAGGGAGTAATAGCGTTAGAGGGAGACGCGCACACACGACGTTTATACGAGTGCGAAGAAAAAAGAGAAAAGGAGAGGAGTGCTGCTGCTGCTGCTGCTCGCGCAAAAGCCGAATAGAGTCGATCTTATATAAAATTCGTGCTTTTACCTATATATACCGCGGGGGACCCTAGAGGAGTAGAAGCGCAACAGTATACACACTAGGCGGTATCAAGATGCTGATCGGCCTTGTGCGGGACTCGGTGCTGCAGTGCTTCTGCCACAGCTGCAAGGCACCGCTGAGCATAGTCGGTGAGTCGCTGTATATATCTATACACGCGTATATACATGTGTGTGCGTTTGTCCGTGTATAGACCGAGAGAGCGAGCAAGCCACGTCGTCGCACGTGCGCTCCCATCGATTTCTCGGCTTTATGTCGCCCAACTTCCTCCCTTACCTTGAAGTTTCTTTTCCCCTCTCGCCTTCCTCTCTTTTTTTTATATGCGCCTTTTGGAGGACTCGTTTTGCCAACGCGCAGACGTATATATATATATACACCGAGGATAAACTGCAGAGGATGTGGTGGATGGATTTATATCGAGGCTTTTCTCGCTCTCGGGATTATTAAAATTTCAAGTATCCCCTCCCGCGCTCACCTGCACCTATATCGATTTTGCCATTATCGTCGAGCCGTATAATGCTAGGAATGTTAAGGGACAGCTCCTTTAATAAGGTGATCTTCCTTTCGACGCCCTTTGTCTCTATATGCGTCGTCTAGAACATGCGAATAAATGCAAGCGAGAATATAGATATATCACGCGGAGAGTGAAAGTTTTCACATGTTCAATTGGCAATTAATCCCCAAGCGCATTTTCTACCGATCGGCAAAGAAGGTAATTAATCGACCTTTCCGGCTGTCCGATTGAAATAAGAAAAACAAGTCTTTTCCGAGATCCTATAAAAAAAAAATTTAAAAGAGAAAATGTTGTAAGTTGGGAAATAAAGCTGTAAAGCTTGATAATTTACGCGACACTTTATGAGCGAGCCTTGGCTGTTATACAGCTAAATCACAAAAGACCGAGCAAACAAAGAGGGCTTGCGAAAAGGAAATGAGGGGGGGGGGCTTGTGATTTCGCGTGACACCCGGTACTCGGAAATGCCGGTTTTCCTTTTTTCTCCGTCGCTTTCTTTGCCGCCGGCCCCATGCAAACGCTTAACAGCACTCGAGGCAAGGTCAATCAATTTTTCTTCCTTTCCCTCGTAATCGATGCCGCTTCTTATATACGACGTCATATACCACCCACCGAGATTCTTTATAGTTGGCTTCACCTATCGATCACATAAGCATCGCCGTGCTGCCATGTATATAAGCTCAAAGTTCCAGCAGGTCTGAGCAATTACGCCGGGGATCCGTCCTGTACAGGGCAAGTTTACTCGCGGCTTGGGCTCGCGGTATACTAATGCCCCGCCGCGAGCAGCCGCAAACTACAATCCTCCCGAAATTTCCGGGAACTATACAGGCCGCGACGTCTCGTCGGGTCGTCGATCCGTGAATCTCCGTCTCGCGGAGTTCGACGCTCCATAAAGTGCCAGACTCGGCGGCATTTGCATCGAGATGCGGAAACTCGTGCCAAGGCACGTCTCTCATTGGATCGTAGACGCGGATTGGAGGAGACGAGAAAGAAAACGACGCGAGTCAGAAGCGATCGATTGCAGCTTAATTATCCGCGGCGCGGCGACGCGAGTGGTGCAGTCGCTCGGTCGGCATGACAATAGTCATCGGCTCGGAATTACAGGCGGATTCACTTGGTAGTCTCTGTTCGGCGTTGAATGCGCGCCTCTGGGCTATGTGCATCCTATGTGAGGCCATATACCTCCAGGCTTATCGCTATTCTTTGGACCGGCTCTCTTTTGTCACTGGGTTATTGAGGGATCTATTGTTCCCCGGCGCGCATATTTCCGCATAGAGTGCACACGTAAAGCTCGAGAGAGAGAGAGAGAGAGAGAGAGAGAGAGAGAGAGAGAGAGAGAGAGATCGGTTGTACGCAGCGAATCGCGAGCGTTGATATGCTGCGAATTTTGGTTTTCGCTTTTTTCGCGAATTTTATTTTTGGCTTTGTAACTTCGTTGAGGCTGCAGTCCGTTTCGTATATATGTTGCGATTAACTGGGACGCGATGAATATTTAGAATTCGAAAATATAAAATATCGATACTATTGTCTATAGTCGGATCCAACCAGATTTAACCGTGTATTGCATTAAACGCGAGCCTGCATACTTCATCGATACGAGCCGTTTTTAAAATGGATTAAAACCGAATCAAGTTAAAAAAACTCTATTAAAACTGCAAAAAAATTTCTTCGTTCTCAAAATAACCGTAATAAAAAAAAAAAAAAGAAGAAAAGCGTACGCAAGGGTGTTCGCTAAGCTTGGCTATCCGGCAGTAGTTCTCCCTCGCGCAAAGATAATCACCCACGCAGGAGAGCAGCGACATAAAGAGACACTCGCGTCGGACTAATAGTCCCGTTGGCAGAGAGACCGGAGGGCGCAGAGTCGCGGTGATTTGTCGGCTCCTCGCTCTCTTTATTGCAGCCCATTCACATCTCGCGGCTGCTCGCTTTGTACCCATCCGGCTTTTCTCTCCCCGGTTTTTCATTTTGCCGACACTGATAATGCCCCGCTAAATCGCTCGGCTTCGTTCCGTATACCATAAGGCTACATTCGTGCTGGGCACTCGAAAAAAAAAGAGTAGTTCACTGCGGACAAACCGAAATATGACGAGCCCCTTTTGCGATATATCGGCTTGAACAACGGGCAGTCGTCGTCGTCGAACGACCAAAGCTGCCTGTTAGCGAAGCGACGTCACGCGATACGTGTCCTGTCTTGCACTCGCCGCAAAAGTGCCGGGTACGTTGCACACATGCACACGCGCTCGGGGACGTGCACAAGGAGAGCTGCGTCGGTGAGAGGCTACACTGCCGAGGTCGATAATACGCACGGCTCCCGAACTTCATCCCCTCGTGCTGCAGCTCGGCTTGTGCTGCAGCTCGATCAACTCTCTGCCTTGCTCCCCCTGGCTTCGGCACTTCTTCTTTACGTATATATATGTGTCCAACGTGGCTTTTATATATACGCCTTGCGTAAAATATAAATTTCTCTACCGAGAGAGAGCAACGCTGTTCTCGTAAGGATGGTATGTATACGATGAAAATTCGATGTTTGCCGCAGCTAAGAGCAAGGCTATCCACGAAGAGTTGTGTGACCCGGATTAAAAGGAGTCGAGGGGAGAAACTCGTTTATGAATCGCGTAACCCCGCGGGGGGTGCATTGAACTATCGACCTTTTCCTAGTTTTTAAAAATTAAACGCGAACCTTTCGCCTTAATTCCGAAGCGCCGTGTGGGTTAGATAAGGTGTAATCGCTTTTGAATCGGTTCCAAAACAACACCTACCCCGACACCCGTGCGCCCGAGCAAAACGTAAGCTTTCAAAAGTACGTTATCTACTTTAGCGGCCGTCTGCCAATTTTCCGGACAAAACTATCCGCGCCAAAAAAAGGGGAAAATTAGGTTACGGAAAAGCGAGAGCCTGGGACATTAGCCGAATTGAATTTTCAATAATTGCACACGGTCTTTTTGTCTTTTAACGTTTGCTCTTCTTTGCCAACAAGTTTTAAAAATTGATTTTATCAGATGCATCTGGTATTCTATAACTCGATTTCCTATATTTTTCACCGATAAAACAACTTGTTTTTCCAATTTTATCTAACCAAAATATGCGAAAATACGCTGGTTCCCTTTGCCTTAAGGTACGTACTAAAAAGTTATCGGGTTGTGTGGCCTATTTATAGAAAGTAATTGACGTGATTGCTTTAACCTTTGGCAGCGGGCGCAAAATGGTCTGGCGTTTTGCATTTACGAGAGGCCAGAGTGAGCCAACATTGTATCTCGCCCAGATAATGACCATACTTAGTACGTGCGAAAATCGACGGGAGAATAAACGAGTCGAAAAAGGAAAGAAACTTTATTCTTTTTTCTATAATCCATTCCTTGACGCTGAGCTTGTCAATATGTCGCGAAAGCTTTGAATGAAATGGGAAATAGTTGTTGGACAGGAATAGACAGTTTAATGGAATTTTAATTCGGTCCTTGTTAATAGCTTGAAATAAGGTCATTTTAAAAGAAGCTCAATACTTTTGACGCAAAGCTTCTTTCACAGCTGGTCAAAGTATAATAAAGATCTGAAGTGTAGCGATGTAATACTCGATGCATAGTTAAGAGTAATAATTTCAGCCTAGCCTCCAAGTTAATTTCGATCGTTCGCGTGTTTCTAGTTAACAGAGGGTCAGCTTTTTTCCCATTCTCCTTCTCTTTCTCCGTCTTCTATAAAATAATGGCAACGAATTCTTGATGAGTAATATAGGAACCTCAAACCTACATCAGTTGGTGGTTATTTTTACTCTTCGTATACGATCGTATTTCAAGCTTCACTTTGCCCGTATAGTTTTGATTGACTTTTAACATTTCATAATTGATCCAGATTGATTTACAACTCCGCAATGGAATAATTCAACTTATCGAGCTTCTATGAAATAATAATAAATGACGAGATCATAAATTCATATGTGAAAGCCGATAATCGTATCTTAACATTTTTTAACAAATACCAGTCGTAAAAGATAATTGCCGTTTTTCCTTATCTTATGTATTCGTTGAAGAATTGAAATAAAAATGAAAACAACATTAGATCAAACAAACGTAAATTGGCTTAGTCATCCTTCCCCAAAAAAACAAAATCGTAAAAACCGTATGAACAATCCATCCACCACATAGTGCACGGGCTGTCCAAAACAACTGCGAGGCAAACAGCCGATCAAACAAAGTCACGTGATGGCAATGAAGAAGCATCGAACCGTAGCGTCAAATAACCGGCGCGCAAACATCGAAAACCGAGCCCTTAAAGCGTCGCAAGCTCGACCAATGTACCGCACGACAAACAGCCGCGTAAAAGTGATATCCTTGTCGCTCGTTGAAAACGCTCTCCTCCAGAAGGTGTGCGTGTGTGTGTGTGTATGGCCCTTGAGAAGCTTGGGTATATAGGGGGTAGATAAGCTAAGCCGTGTACTCTGTTCCCCAGCCACGCAGCGCAAGGGCGCGGCCGTGGTCGTCAAGAGCAAGCCCAGCGGCAAGGGGAAGCCACGCACTAAGCAGCCGAAGAAAGTCAAGTTCATAAGTGAGTATATAAACGTGCATGTACGAAAAGGGAGGGGAACAAAAAGGGATGTGTAACGTACACTCCTGGCCTCACTTTTTGCTCTGGTGTATTACACGAGCCGCTTTACTCCGATGTACGCGACAGTATTTTTAAGGTGGGATCGTTTGCGTTACTACACGCGTACTACGCGTGTATACACACACAGTGTCCTATGAATTTATCACAGGCGTGTGCCGAAGTAGTAACGGCCTCGTCCACATCTACAGCCGGCTAATGGAGAACAGTATATGGGATAATGGTTGAATTTTAAATTTATAATCGCTTTCTCTCTCTCTCGCTCTCTCGCTCTGGCGCGCCTTGGCTCTTTCCCATAACAACAACACGCTCATTGTGTCTCCGGGGCTCTGGAGAAAAAAAAACGCGACTCCGCGCCTTGGCTGAGATAAATTATGGGTCTCGGGGAGCGCGCCGCGTGTATAAACCGTCGTCTACACGAGGCTCGTTATTGACAAGCTGTCGAGGGGCTTTCTTTTAGTTTCCAGCCGCGCTCGAATTGCTTTCGCGCGTTTACCGTTTTATTATAACACACGTAGGTTAAGAGCGTAGGTGGAAAAGGGGGGTGAGCTTATACGAGGAATCAATCGTTTTTCAAGATAAAACCGCGAGAGAGAGAGATTCTTATCTCTTGCGGGAAATCGGTTGCGGTGGAGGTTATTCGAGATTCGGTATATATCACAAATGCGCTGGTGGTACGAGCCTAGACAGCTGTCAGTTATGAGCACTGTGGCGAGAGACGGAGAACCTACTTGCGCATGCATACGGCCATTCGTCATGTACCGAAATGTTAACCTTTCGAGACACTCGCTCGTTCACGTATATGATAAAAAGCTTCTTGAAGCTCAAGAGAGTCCGAGGCGATGTGTGTGAATTAAAATCTAAAGAGACACTCGCGATCGCTAAATTTCTAAATGCTTCTTACTAAACGAGGACGACGAGAATAGGTGACGTGCTTTTAGCGCGTAATTAAACGCGCTTGACGGGCGAGCTTGTAAAAATCACTCGACGTCAATCATTTCGTTTCGTTCGATGAAAAATCGAGTGTGCCTTAACGAACCTTGTTCTCCGACAATTCTCGTTTTACATACGACATCGGAAACCTTTAAAAAATCCTCGCCTATAAACCCATGCTCTTAGAATAATAAAAAAAAAAAAAATAGAAAAAAAAGTCAAAACATGAAAAAGATCATCCGAGTATTCCGAGCTCGAGAGACACACGCGCTCTATAGGTATATACACACGGCAAAGGGAGAAAGAGAAAAAGCATAGTCTGGCATCTCGGTAAAGGTTCAATGCACCTCAGTTGTCGAGTGGGCCGTTGCATCGGTGACTCTCTCGCTCGCATCTCCTCCCCGTTGCCTCTCTCCGTTTTCATATCGCGCTTATATACACTCTCGCGAGATATCTCGGCCATGCGCCAAGACAAAGCGAGACGTATGTATACCGCGTATATATTGCCGCGCTATTGCGCGTGGGCCGAGTTCGCGCGGGAAATTTATACGTCCCGAGCTTTTCTCTCAGCCTCCCCACCTCGGGTATATTTCTCTCTCGTTCCGTGCTCTCCGCCAAGTAACGGAGGTCTCTCGTCTCTCTCTTTCTCTCCATACCATGAAGAAGGATAGTGGGCGGTAAGATTCCGGGACCCCGAACTTGGGTCTGCCTTATTTGGAAGGTTGCGGGCTCGTTTTCGGCCGTGAGGCGCATTTTTATTAATGAGACGAGCGACTGGGCGCTACGGAAACGTGATGGGGGAGAGGAGGCAAACGGCGTAGAGGACGTGTCCTGCGCTCTTTTGGACATTTGGGGAGAGGGAGAGCCTCGTGCGGGAGAAAAGCTCCGCTGTTACATCGGCTTTTTCCGGTTGGCTTACGTTTCCTTCTTCGACACATTTTTTTTCTCTTTCAAATAGAAACATTTTCCATTTGGAATTCGCTGAAAATAAGAGCGCTCGAGACGTACGGAAGAGATCAATTCGATCTCGCCGCGTCACGTTAAACCTTTTATCCTCCTTCTCCCCTCCACTTCCTATTTTTTTTAACTTTCCTTTTTCCAATTTTCCCGCATTCGCCTAGGCGCGCGGTATATAGCTGCACCGCCGCCGCAACGGCACTTTGGCTTATTATACCTCAAACGTCGTCGTCTCTTCGTCTTCGTCCTGGCGTATACACATAAGAACGCAAGGAAAGAACTTGGGTAAAAGCAGGACTGTAAACGTTATACGAAGCGAGGAGAAGAGGCGTGCAGTATCAGCCAGAAGTTTATGTACGGAGACGCAAAGTCGTGCACGTACACAGGGAGCTATGGGGACAGAGGGTGGAGGCCGCTAAGGGATCGATCCTCCCCGGTTCTGAGTCATACACCCTCTCCTACGACGCCTTTACCTTTCTCCTCTCTGGCCCGGCTGCTGCTGCTATCGCTCTCCTGCGAACACACGCGTATTATACTTTCTCGGAGAGTCTCTGGCTTCCGCTGTACAGCGCTACCGCTTATTAAATGTGACTGTATATCGGGCTGCGCCGACGATTAGCCGCTTCGGCTCGTTTCGAGGGGGAGATCCTATGCTTGATTAGGGACTCCCGGTATATACGTGGGGGAGATGCGATCGGCAAGATATCGAGCTTTTTCAGCTATTTCAGGCTTGACTTGGTATAAGACGATAATTTGATTATCGGATGGCGTTTCCGGAGGGTGGGAGAGGGAATATTTTCTTTTTTCCCTTTCGAGCTCGCTGGGAAAACTCGAGGGAGATTACTCCGGATTAGTTTCCGTTGTGCCGGAGGTGTCTCTCTTTATATTTATTCAATGCGAGGTAAAGAGGAAATGACAAGATTCAAATCATCGATAGAGGCAATTAATGTGAAGACGTTGAAATTCGAGGACGCTTATAATTGCCCTGAAAACACTTTATGATAAGCTGCAAAGTCGTCGAGATTGAGCGTTTTATATATCTCGCTCGGTTAAATCTCATTAAACGAGATTGAATTTAGCGAGTAACGCACGCGAGTTACGTAGTAGAGCGTTCATTACTGTAATGGCTCGGCGAGAACGTATATATACAACCTTTCGCCAAAGCTCGCCAAACGATTATTTATCCCCACTCTCGCGCAGCCCTCTCTCAGCGGGCGCGCGCTCCTATGTAACCCAACAATTAAATCGCACCCAACGACAAAAGCACAGCTCCCCCTCCGTAGCATTGTCGCTCCCACTCGCGAATGTTTATCGCGCCAATCCTTTCAACGAATCTAAATGAAAAGAAAAAAAAAACAATGGATAATCGATGGGTATACACGAAATAAAAAAATAAGACGCGACACCTCTTTACGCTCGGCCATTCGCAGCAACGGAGATCCGCTGCCAGGAGAAGACAAAGGGCGGACTGCGCTACGAGGTGATCCTCGCTGAGCCAACGGCCCCGGCGAAGCGCGTGCCCTCGCCGACCCAGCCGGCGGGCCCGGGCTCCCCGACCAACGGCCTCTCCTCGTCGGTGGAGGACAAGCTGCGCGCTGCCGAGGAGCGCCGGCTGTCCCGCGAGGCCGAGAAGATGGCAAGCCTCACGGCCCATCACGGCAAGATCGAGGAGGCGGCGCGTAAGCGCGACGTACTCACCACGGCCTTCGTCACCGCGACCCGCGAGACTCTCGACAAGAAGCTCATGAGCAGCGAGGAGAAGCGCGAGGCCTACATAGCTGATCTTAAGAACAAGATCAAGGATCACGTGAGTTGCGGTGGTTTTGTTTTTATTTTTATAGTTGGGACGTTTAAGTGAAGAGAGATTGATTGGTTGCAGCTCGAGGGCGTGGAAAAGTCGAGGCAGAGCCTGGAACACCAGAGCGAGGAGATCCGCAGCGCACTGGAGGAGAAGCTGAAGATAGCCGAGGCGCAGCGCGAGCAGAATTATAAAAAGATGATCGATCGGCTGAAGGAACACGTGAGTATACATACGCGCATATACGCAAACGTTAACGATGCTATGTGCATATAAGAGGGTCCAGGTATGACTTGAGCATTTTTCATCGCGTTTCACAGGAGGAGCACGTGGACCGAGTACGCCACGGCTTGACCGAGCGCAGCGAAGAGCTCGAGGCCAAGATCCAAGCGAAGCTCGAGCAGGCCTTCGAACGGCGCAAAACGATCGAGCGCGAGCAGCTTGAGAAAATTCGGGAGCGCGTGAGTATACGCGTTAAACCCTAAAACGCATCCGCAGGCCTCTCATTTGATAATACCGACGTTTCTCGTTTATCCGCACAGGCGCAGCGCATCAGTATCATCAGGCAGAACAAGGCCCAGTCAAAGTCCCAATCGAACGAGGACGGCGATGGTGATGTCTCGGTCTGTCAGGAGACGGCAGGATCCGGTTAAACAGCCCTGGCTGACACTACCAGCCCACTCCCCCTGCGTTCCACAACTTTCATACGGCTCACTCATCCTTTTCCCTTTATACCTGCTCACTCTCAGCCTTATAGGCATATCTCGCTTCATGACTTTGCGGATATACACTTTCTTCATTTTATTTCATTTTATCTATTAATTATGTCTAGCTGTCTGTCACATTATTATTATTTTATCATTATTATTATTATCAATTATTACTAATGCCTAGGAGTACTTAAAGCGAGTAAAGAAAATCACTGCCTTCTATTTGTTTTCCTTTTTTAACTTTAATAATAAAAAGGTGAAAAAAAGTAAAAAAAATGATATATCTATAAGCGCTATTTGATTGTAATTTAAGCGTAGATTCTCTCGCGAGGAGTCTTCATCTCCTCATGGTCTACTTTTGTGTATTCTTATTATTTTTATATTCTTTTTTTATGGATATAGTGACACGTGAAATTAGTTAGTCGTGCTTTTTTACGATACTACGTTTTTTTTTTTTATAAGACTGGCGTATTATATATACAAGTGAATGAAAAGAAAAAATATAACTGTTTGTAACCGTAGTTTGTGAAATGAAGAAGAGAATTTGGTTGAGTAAATTAGTGAGATATTAAAATTTTGAGTTTGCGTAAGACTTTTATGGATATGAGAAACTCAATTGATTACCGACTGAGTAGAAAGATTTAAGGTTTGATAATTTTTTTAATTTTCACGTGCTTTTTTTAATTAAATATCAGTAAACATTACATTCAAAAATCATCGCGAAAATATGTTTCTTGCTTACGTAAGAGTTGAAAAACATTTTTCAAATCCATTTTGATTGTAAAGTTGAGAAACATTGTTGTCATATTTATTAAACTTGTGAATTTACGTCGCTTCAAAGTGTATGTATCAATTGCATGTATTGCTAAAAAATTTTATTTCCAAGGAGAAATTCCTAAATCAGCTGCGTTTGTTTAAACGTATGAGTAAATTTATCACAAAAACAAATAATCGTAAAATAAATTCTAAATCGTAAGAATGTGAGAAATTCGATTTTTCGACTGGTATTATACTCGGTAACGAATGGCTTTATCATCTTTGCGCAGAGCTACAAGTAAATTTAAGACCAAAACTAATGAAACTTTTTCTAAGCCTCGAGTATTGCGGAGTTGTGTTTTATTACTCATTGTAGAAAATACGTACTAGTGCTTTATGTTAAGCTTCAGAAAAAATGAGAAAAAGTTTGAAAAAAATTTTATACTCGATCATTGTAATAATACTAATGCGCTTACAGATTTCAATGAACCAACAGTATGTAGTACACGAAAAATTAATAATAATAAAAAAATATACAAAAAATAAAAAAAAAACACAAAAATATACAAGAGAAAAATACACTATATAAATGAATACGACGCTTCTGTGATGACTTCACTATATCTCTCAAAGTGTTTTACGTACATTATACTATAATATATATACTAATAAGTTACCGATAAAGAAAAGTTTAAAAAGTCGAAAAACACACAATGTGCCGCATCGAGAAAGTTTATAAGCAAAATTAATATAGCTTTTTCATTTACTTTCGCGTAGTTGTAATGTATGCGATCAGCTTTGTAGAAGACTTTTGATGCAAATTCATCTTTTCGAGGAACGAGCATATCCGCTTGGTGTCGTTTCATCTTTCTTCGAGCTGCTTTAAAAACAGATTGGAAGAAAGAGCAATTAATAACGTGCCACGAACAACAACCCTGGCGGTCTGTTTGTCGAGGAGTTTCGTTATCATTCATTAATAAAACATTTCATACGTAAATAAAGATTTTTAAGAATTTTTACAATGTGTCAGCGTTGCATTGCCTTAAGCTTTTTATTGTATCATAATTTACCGTATTCTTTCAACGTTTTTAATAAAAATAAAAATTGTATTGAATTTTTAAAATTTTTGCAAAGTGGAAAAAACTAATGTATACAATTACATGAAATGTCAATCGAGATTGTACTAAGAAATAAATAAACAAAAAGTGTTTAATCTAAGAGTTTTTTATGCGGCCTTGGCTTTTGGTCTGTGCGCTTATGTTTTTTCGAAAATTTTATAAATTAGCTAATTGTGAATCGGAGTTCGAGACTCTCGGTACAAGCTTCAAGTGCGATTTTGTTTTTATTTGGAAAAGAAATTTTATAAAATTAACGTGGAAAATGTCTATTTTTGCATAATTGTTGTCATCTCTTTGCTAAAGCACACGCAGTGGTCGCAAAAGTGTAAGGAAACCAGTGTGATTCGTCGACTATTAAAAAAAATAAAAACAAAGAAAAACAGAAGTCTCGTATCTTAAACAATGATTGTCATAATCGCCTTACGTTATTATCATAACGCTTTCTATACACGTGTTCCCGCGCTAAATATAACGAAAAGCAAATAAGTATAAAAAAAAAGGTAATGAAAAACAGATATTAATATGAATTATCTACGTTGTTTGTATGGTTTTACCATGAGAAGACAAAATACAAAGTAAAACTATTATTATCAACAATGCAAGCTTTAAATACCGTGCTAAAGTGGAGAACCAACGATTAACACAAACTGCTGATTATAGGCGTGGTATATAAATAAGAAAGATCGAAATGCGAGAGACTAAAAATAAATAAACGTTCATAAACACGTGTACTTGTTTATTAAGCATGAAAATTTCCTCCACAATCCAAATTAATCCTCCCACACACATCCGGCTGCAGTTCAAACCTCCCGCGTTCTAGCGTTCGATATATCTCGTCCTCTCTCTCTCACTCTCTCTGTGCTCCATCTCACGAAGGTTAGACCGAGAGCGCGAGAGTAAAAAGGGGGGAGGGATGATCGAACTCCAAACTCGACGAGCGAGTGTCGTCTCCGGCTAGGCTCGAATAACATCGTGGACCAATAAGCGGGCTCCACGAACGGATTTGTTGTGTGTCGCGGCCGGAGCTCTTTGTAGGAGACGTGCAGGGGCAGATAGATAGCCTCTCCTGCGTTACGTCCAGCCGGAGGCGTCTCTTCTTCTTCCTTTATTTGGCCGGGAAAGTAACAAGTGCCAGATTCTTTTTGGACCTCCAACGATCAAGTACGAGCTGTGAATAAGCCAGACGCATATTTACGAGATGGCTGTGATGCCGATTGGTAAGTAATGCACTCCGCTCCGAAATGTAGCCGGTGTTTTTGCTCCTTTTTTTTTCACTTTACGTTAACGCGATTTTTAACATCGATTTTCAACGATCAACGTATTTCTTTTGTCTGTATTCGGTGGGGCTACCGTGTGTGTTGTATACGTGGATATAGCTGCTGGGCTAGAGAAATGCCTTTATTTGGAAGGTTATAGCGGGTACTATATGACTTGGGTTTTTTTATTCGGCTTTCGTTCGCTATAATTAGCTCTTTTCATGTGGCTCTTTATAGTTTTATGAGATACTCGGGGCAATGGTGTTCCAAATGGAACATTTTCGCAGTCTTTGAGGACTTCCTGTTTTCTAAATTGTTGCTTTGTTTTTAATAGGTTTGTCGTTACTGCTCTTAGCAGCAACAGGAGTACAATGCATGTACTCCTCTGGCTCGGGTGTTGTGGACCTGACACCAAGCAATTTTGAGAGCAAAGTCATAGACAGTGAAAACATTTGGATCGTGGAGTTTTATGCACCTTGGTGCGGGCACTGTCAGAGTTTGAAGCCTGAATATGAAAAGGCTGCTAAAGCTCTTAAGGTAACTTGATAATTTGACTTATCTTAAGTATTTGTTAATTATGTGCTGACAAGGACAATTTATAAATTGCCCAACTAAAATAATTGGTGTGTCTTATAAGATTTAATTGACTGTATTTTTGTTCTAATAATAACATTTTTCTTTCTATAAATTTTAATTTTAACGATATATTTTTATAATTATTCAAAGTTTACAAATTGTATATGTATCACGGTCAAACTTGTATAGACATTGTATATTATGTCTAATCTACTTGTTGCACAATAGAATGGAATTAAATTATTTAAGAATGCCTCTGAAAAGAGATCAAGTAAACAGTTGTATAAGCAGCAATTAACCATCACTTTTATTCATTTAGGGTATGATCAAAGTTGGTGCTGTAAACGCAGACGAGCACAAGTCCCTGGCTGGACGATTTGCCGTCAAGGGCTTCCCGACTATCAAGATCTTCGGCGCAGACAAGAAGAAACCGGAGGATTACCGTGGCGCACGTACCGCAGCTGGCCTCATCGACGCGGCCTTTACCGCTGCCAAGGACAAGGCCAACAGCGTTATCGGTGGCAAGAAATCCAGCGGTAGCAGCAGCGGCAGCGGCTCTGGCTCCAAGGACTCGAAGGATGTGGTCGAACTCACGGACGATAACTTTGACAAGTTGGTTCTCGGTTCAGAGGACATGTGGCTCGTCGAGTTCTACGCACCCTGGTGCGGTCATTGCAAGAACCTTGCACCACAGTGGGCTAGTGCCGCCTCTGAGCTTAAGGGCAAGGTCAAACTTGGCGCTCTCGACGCCACCGTACACTCCTCCAAGGTACGTTGCTCTTTAATTCAACTTTTTATAATGAGTATTTGCTGAGCGAAATGAAATTTACAATACGACATTGTTATAGGCAAGCCAATATGGAATACAAGGCTACCCGACAATCAAATACTTCGCTCCAGGCAAGAAAGATTCAAGCTCGGCTGAAGAATATACTGGCGGTCGCACGAGCAGTGACATCGTCACCTGGGCCCTTGACAAGCTTTCGGAGAATGTACCGGCTCCCGAGCTTACCCAGATCGTTAATCTGGATAGCCTCAAAAGCGCCTGCGAGGACAAGCCCCTCTGCATCGTCTCGGTGCTGCCGCATATCCTCGATTGCCAGTCTGACTGCAGAAACAGCTATCTTCAAATTCTCACCACCCTTGGTGAAAAATACAAGAAGAAGATGTGGGGGTGAGTAAATTAGACTTGATTTCCTGTGACTATGTTATTTTTTGTCTATATTTAAAATGTTAATAACTCATTGTTGTTTAGATGGGTCTGGTCTGAGGCTGGCGCTCAACCAAACATTGAAGAAGCTTTGGAGATTGGCGGTTTTGGTTACCCCGCTCTTGCTGCAGTTAACATTAAGAAAATGAAGTACTCGCTGCTTAAGGGTAGCTTCTCACAAGACGGTATCAACGAATTCCTACGCGATCTGAGTTACGGTCGCGGAGGCACCGCACCACTCAAGGGTACGGAATTGCCTAAAATTTACGAGACTGAGCCATGGGACGGTAAAGATGCGGAGCCGCCACAAGAAGAGGACATTGATCTCAGTGATGTCAATCTTGACGAAAACAAAGACGAACTTTAAGTCCTCTTTACGCATTTGCCACGATCACGAGACTGAACCCCCATTATTCTCGATTCTTTCATACGTATTTGTGTTTCTTTTTATACGCTGTTGTGCGCATGAGTGATTATGATGAAAAAGATTTTAAGAAAAGAGATTTTTACAAATTGCATCTTTACACGTTAGTGCTTTGAAATAGATTATTCGAAAGAAATTGCACTTTTACAAACTCTTGCATTTGTCGAAATTTTTATTAATGTTTTTCAAACAGAGGGTAAAAGCTTTGCTGTTCAGCAAAGTAATGTGATACAAATAATCAAGTAAAATTTATTGCAAAGCACTAGACGCGTCTCATTCGAATATAATATAGTATTAATTTAATTTGAAGTCGTCGTACAAGAATAGTAACAGGAATTTAATAATAATCTATGTAAGCTTAAAATATTTTATTTTATTCCAGCGTTATATTTAATATAAATAGTAAGCAGTTGTTAACAAAAAGGCCTCTATTAGAAATTTCATATCCATTTGAGTCTTTTAGAAAAATTTGTAGGAATCTTAACGTACTTAAACGATTTTTGATAAACCAATATTTTGTACATTACACGTGATTCGTAGGCAATTATTTTCCCTGGATGAAATACATCATTTGGTGTGGTAGGAACAAATGTAAAAAAAGCTATTAAGTGTGATTAATAGAAGTACCTTGTTGTAACACAAACAATTAAGTTTAACGAAAAAGCGCACCGATGTAACATCGATAGCAGTTGCATTTTAATCCAATATGAGCATCATTTTATATTTCTTCCAATGACAAAAGATCTGTTTAAAAGCGATTCTTGAGATATCTTAATGGACATTCCACATTATCAAGAATCATTTAGTTTTCAAATTGACTATTTTTATACTAATTATTATGGCATTGTAATTATCAATCTTTTTACGTCCATCAAATAAAAGAATAATCGAAATAAAAGAAACTAATTTTAAATTACTATCCACCATTTGATATCAATAAATATATATTCAGTTTCTTTTTTCAAAATTATTGAACTAAATTCCAACGTCGAATGCTGCCGAAAAATCTAATAATGAATTGTAAATACAAAAAAATCAGTACCTCAATGGAGATTTGTTTTGTTTGGCGTCTTCCATCAAGCTCACACCGCTTTGTGACTACTTCAAAAACAGCGAAAAACATAATATTCGGTTTACATAAGTTTACCAAATGTAATTATAATTTCTCATTAAATATATAAGTTTACTCAAAAATTTTAATGTCTTTCTTTACAATCTCATGAATGAATACACTACTTATACAAATAAACCGTAAAATTAAATAATTTTGAAAGAGAATGTGACCTTATTTTTATCTTGACATAAACAATAAAAACAAACAAATTATTCATCTGAAAAAACCCACGTCAATAAATTGATTAAACAGAAAATTAAGGAAAAACTTTAAAATACAAAGTTTATCGAAATATAGATTACTTAAAAATAATTATTCCGTCTTCTGATTGAGAAGCGTAAGCTTAGCTATCCATTTCAAAAAATTAAATATTTGAACAATTATCGAAGGGGACGTGGACTCGGAGTTTGATTCGGTCTGCTGTGGAGCCTGTTGAGCTGGCTGGACAGTTGATTCTGTAGTTGAACCTAGTAAATTGGATACCAGTAGAGGCAGCAGATTAGACGGCAAATTCGATATCTGCGGTATCTGCGAGTTAGAGGGTAGATTCGACGTCTGAGGTGGCTGAATGTTAGAAGGCAGATTCGATGTATGGGGTGGCTGAGAGTTAGCCGGCAAATTTGATGCGTACGGCGGCTGTGTCGTTTTATCTGGAATCTGCGTTGCTAAAGTAGGAGACTCTTGATTGCCAGGCAAAACTTGAGCCTCTGGCAACTAAAAATGTGTTATAAAAAAAATTCATTACCGAATATACGCACGCTTTAATGACGTAAATTCTTTGGCTTTTACAAAAGCGCGCTTGCTCATTGAATATTTCAATAATTTTTCAATTATCCTTACCTCGTGAATTATTTGCGGTTTTTGTGTAAAGAGACCATCGTTACCGTCTCCAGAACTCAAATCCAAGTTTTCGGAAGTCGTTGTCGGCTGACACTGTGGAGAATAAAAAAAAAATTAGCGTTTCTAGGAAATTATTCAAAAAAAGAAATTTTTTTTTTCAAATTTATTTTGTATTTTATTATCAACCTACCAAAACCGAGGATAGAAAGCAAAAAGCGAAAAAACTTAACGCCAACATTATCGTTAGAAATTCTATTGACTCGGCGGAAATGTCGAACGAAACTGACATTCTGAAATATTTTCGTTGCAGCTTTATATATGTTTTTCTCACAATAGTCAATTAATCGTGATTTAACAACTCTCTCGATCTATTCGGAATGCGTTAATTATTTTTTACATTAAAATTTAAATCGCTGACAGAGTAACCTACTTTTTGAAGAAATAAAAAAAAACTTATGTATCAAGGTCAGTAATAAATGTCAGGGAGGGTGGGTGAGGGGAAAGTGGCGGTGAGGAAAATATCCTATACTTGTGCTCACAGCAAACATCGTATAATTTGATAATGTAAAGCTTAACTTTACATTTAAATTAACACGGCAAACAACTGCCTGGTGCTCTCTGATGCACGAAGAGTAGGGATATTCGATAAAAGAGACTTGGGATAGGATACGATTCGTTAGTGTCGTTTGGCCGATTTTCAATTTAACATGAAGTACTCATTATTATTCATTTC
Source organism: Anagyrus pseudococci (assembly GCA_030522585.1). NCBI lineage: Eukaryota > Metazoa > Arthropoda > Insecta > Hymenoptera > Encyrtidae > Anagyrus > Anagyrus pseudococci. The sequence goes on along the minus strand of JAPYYQ010000169.1, from coordinate 22,590 downwards.
CGTTTTGGCGATAGCCCTCGTTTTTGTAACGGCCGAGCCAGGTAAGATAATTACTCGTTTTAAAGAACCAATATTTCTATTTGTTTATTAATCAGCCGAGCCAAACTAAATTCGCTAGAAAAAAATTAAAGTGCAAAGTTTAATCGCAAATTAATGAGCAAATAACGAAATTTGTTTGATAAACTTTTTCAAAGTAAAACTCGGTGAACGCGTATTTTATTTAATTTTTCAACGGAGAATCCGCTATTGCAGAAGAAAATTCCCGATTTTAATTCGATGTGCGTGACGTAACATAAGCAAATTCAACTACAACAGGCGTGCGGCGCATCAACACTTATCGTGTAGGGTAAATCTCGAACGTTGCGGTAATTATTTTTCGGCTGTACAATTAGACTGTACACTGAAACAAACAAAAAAACTTGCTTTTTTTTCTGGATATTTTATTTCTGTGACCTACTTTAACTTGTTTGTAAGTTAACTTTTGTATTCGCCCTGAAGGATGAAAAATTTTAATTTTATAAATAATTTTACAGGCTGGAATTATACAAGCTGTAAAGCTCGAGCGGATGAACTTTACAGTATAGATAAAGATACTAACGCTTTGAAAAATTGCAAAACAATGGACTGCTTGAATAAGAATGGAAAATGGATTATTTATAGAATTAAGTAAGTATAAACACAAATTTTTAGATAAACAAACATTCTTTTTAAAGGATCATTATAATAATGAAATGTTATAATAATTTCGTTATCGTTATTTGCAGTTGTACAGTGAACGGCGTGCTTATAGAGGAAAGTTAGATTAAAAATGAAACTAATAAGAAGATATGATAATAAAATTGTTTTACTTAAACTATAATTTAATTGATTTAATTCATTGGAATACAAAATATCTACTAAAAGGAAGAGAATTAAACGTATAGACTTTTGTATTATTTTATTAAAAACAACACTTTATTTTCCATCAGTCATATCGCATTTTTCAATTATCATAGTTACATACAGAATTATGGGAATGGAACAGTGGACTTATTTTATTCCTCACAAATGGCAGTAGTTTGTTCAGTAAAAACTTATATCACCATAATATGGTTAAAATTAATTAAATAAAATTTATACACAATGTTTCTAATACATTCATATTGTTGAGCACATAGTAAAAACTTGCTTCAACAAAATTTCAGTCGTGAGAAATTGACATAGGCCTTTACATTTTTTATAAACAAAAGCTTTTCACACCCGAGTTATATTTAAATATGCGTATCTTACTTCTTAATTCTAGTAAAAACGTCATACAAAAGGTAAATTTTAAAAAAATTTTAAACTCCAATTGTACAATTAAAAACCAACTTTAAACTTAATCAGAATTTTAACAAGCAAAAACACTTGTTGGAATTTAACGTTAACTAATTTAAAAAAACTTAATATAATTTAAAAAATACTGAAAATTCACAAAAATCAGCCATAAAAACATTGATATGAAACGCTTTTGAAAAATTTTTCTTAGTCTTAAAGTTGTACTAGATTTATCAGTTTATTGGTAACAGGATTTCAAAGAAATCTGTAGGATTTCACAACATCGTCATACGTATTGTATAAAAATTGTATAAAAGTTTACAGGTTCATACTTATATTTTCTTCTAATACTTCTGAAAACGCGAGTCTATCAAATTTATACATAAATTTCTTAAAGTAACGTTTTAAGATATAAGAAGAGAATATAAGTTACTTTTTTATTTTAATATCAAATAGATACGTTATAATTTTTTACAAAATTAAAAATAATGTTAATGTAGTAGTTATTGGGCTAGTACCACACATAAATATATTTACATGTGCTTCTCAGCTTGACTCTACAAATGAAAAATTTCATCTCATTGCAAATCTAATCGCGAAACAGCATTTGAAATGGTAAGCCAAAAGCGACTTGCGTAAATAAGATGAAAAATACAACTAAGATACATTTACAGATGTATACGTAGAGGTACACTATTTGACTTGTTTTCAGCCTTTAATTCACATTTTATAAAGTTGAGCGTTTCAAGGATAAACTTGAACGACGGCCTATCCGAGGGCTTGCGATTCCAACAGAGTTTCATGAGCTCATAGATAGCAATAGGCGTGTTCTCTGGACACTGAAGTACGTTACCTTCCTTAATGTACTTAACGACCTCCTCATGTGTCATGCCATAGTATGGTTGAAGCGCAAAACTGAATATCTCCCAGAGACAGACAGCGAAGGCCCAGACGTCTGATTCGACGGTGTACTTATTGTAAAGTATGCTTTCAAGGGGCATCCATCTTACTGGTATTGCGTCTTGTTCATCGCCCTTGTAGTAGTCCTGTAAGTATATCTTTTGCGAGAGTCCGAAGTCTGCAATTTTGACAACCATTTTGTCATTTATTAGACAATTACGTGTAGCCAGATCTCGGTGTACGAATTTTCGATCCGACAAGTACACCATGCCTGAGGCGATCTGCCGAGCTATGTTTATAAGGTCCATATGCGATAGCCGCGAGTCTGGGGCGTAGCCATCATCCGTAACTGCATTCGCTCGAAGAGTATAGTTGCCGTAGGGTGAGGCTGAGCGCAGAAACTCGTTGAGATCACCTCGACCCATATATTCAAATAGCAAGCACATGGGCCGGCCCATCGCGCACACGCCTAGCAGTTTTACGATGTTCGGATGATCAAACTCGGAGAGTAAACAGGCCTCGCGCTCGAAGTCGACCAGCAAATCGTCCGAAGCCTCTTCTTTTAGCATCTTCACAGCCACGTTGGTAAACTCTTCGCCAGGTACTAAACCTGGTGCCTTAGCCTGAAATACAAGACCGAAAGCACCTTGACCGAGATCTCGCACATACATAATGTTGTTTCTTGGAAACTCGAGCTTTTCTAGCTTTGGATTCAACTGGATTCCTGTTTTGTGATATGCATCGTTGTTTGGCAGTTTATTCAAGTCAATGTTGACTTCCTAAATATGTCAACAAAAGATTGAAAATTTTAATATTTTTTAATTTTTTAATAATAAAGTATATTGCATTACATACCTGGCACTCTGTCTGATTATATCCCTGATGTCTTTTATAAAATCTTTGGCTTATAAGAATAATTAATAATGAAATAATCAAAATAAGAAATACTAAAGATGATATGATAATTATAAAAGTTGGTGTCAAAAAACTTTCCCAAGTCAATTCATTTGTAGGTACCTCCTTAATATTAATTTCTGTTGAATTTTCTGAAAGTAAATTTAAAAATTTAATTCTATAGAATGTACTACAAAAACTTTTACACTAAAATATTTGATTATTATTTTTACCACATAAAGGAATGTCACAATGTTCCCATCTTATTTTAGGATCTATTGTAAAACACCATGGCATCTTTTCATCGCCACCAGCATTTCGGCAGTGATTTTCACCCAATCGGATTTGTGGAAAAACATCTGGTGGTCCATCATGAGTGTGTGGTCTTTGATCTTTCCACATTTGACAAGCTAAACCACTTTTTGTTTTGTTTACTTTGCCCATATAAAAACGTCCTTTACCTCTATAACAATCGTCTAAAATAAAAAAAGTAAATTATTATTGATGAAATTTCTGTTAAACTTGTTAACAACATAATAACTCACATGTTACATCTTCTTCTCTCATCACCGTTAATGAAACATGAGAACATGTCATTTTTTCCTTGGAAATCTTTGGTAGCTTTTCGCATTCTGGCAGTCTAAAATGTCCACGGGACCTTATGTAAATTTCCCTAAGTTTGTTGTCCTCAATAAGTGCCCAATCGTTGAAGCAAAATTGGAGTTTAACAGCCATGCAGTCTTCATAACAAAGAGGTAAACCAACACCTCCATGACACTGTGGAAATGCATAAAAGCACAGCATTTTCTAAAATAAAAAAGAAGAAGTTACATTATTATTAAAGTAAATTAATAAAATTATAATTAAGCTCAAATAGTCAAGTACCTCTGCAGCAGAACGACATGGTTCAGTCAACTTCTGTATCAGTTCAGTCCAGAGATCAGTAGTAATTTTTTCATTCAGCCAGCCGCTTGGATTATCAGAGGAATCGTTGAACCAAACCGTGCCAATGCCAGTGAGATACTTTTTGCAAATATGCCCCATATAAGGTGCACAATAGCCACCTGGTTGGCCTGAAAGCAAAATCCCCAGAGATAAGAATCCACAGGTTTTCAAGACAAGTGTCGAGAAAAAACAATTGAAAGTCGAATATGACATACCTGAGTGTGCTCGAATAATGACGAGAAAGCCTGATACCACGAGAATGACATTCCAAAGCATCATAGTGCAAAATTTGGCGTGTCGGGCACGTTAGCTCTGTCAAGCAGGCGCTTCCCCGCATTCCCCCCTGGCGACTGCAAAATGCCGTGTGTTGTTCTGGAGCTCCGAGTGTGTGTACGTAGTATTTCTCGGGGCGATTAGCGAGGCCGATTACATTTTTTATCCGGGCGCCCTCGCGAACGGCCGAGCACGGCTATCGAGCAGGGGCTTACCAGAGGCAGGGCTTTTCCTCGGAGCGCTTGCATATCAGTCGGGCCGGGCCGCCGCTGCTGCACGTGAAGCCCAACAGTAGTGAGTCATTGATGCCCGATAAGAGCGCGGGAGCACACGGGGAAGAGCACACGCAGAGCTGCAGTAAGATACGCTGCAAGCCAGGCAGGCCTCTATGTTTTGTAAGGCGACGTGCACGCAGTCACACGCAGGCCTATGGAAATATAGAGAAAGAGAGAGAGAGAGAGAGAGCCCAGGGGGAGCCTCGGTGTCAGAAAGCGTCTAAGGCGCACCAGTAGCCAAGAAAACTCGGGCAGCTCCGGAGTTCATCCTGGCGCGCTAAAGTGCCTGCGTGCGTCCAACTGGACGTGTCCGGAGGAGAGGTGTCACAAAGGAGCGGCGGCGCGTGCGACGTAGACCTTCATCGATCACCCCGACCGTCCTCTCTCTTATTCACCGCCTCCACCAAATCCTCCTTGTCGTCCTACTACGCGACTTGCCTCGATTCTACGTCTTTACGATATCCTCGAGCGCGTCCTCACTCGAGTGCGAGAGAGAGAGAGGTCTTACGCCGACGATATATGGGTAGGCGGTGCGACGACCTGTGTGAATAGAAACGACGCGGCGGTCCGCGCGCGAGTAGCGACCACGACCAGCAGTAACCTCGACTTTACTCTACGTAGGTATATATATGTATATCAAACTGTATAAACTTCGTGTGTACGACGCAATGACGGTTGCATTCTGCTGCTGCTCTGTGGCTTTATGTGTTGCATTATGTGTATGTGTATATAGGGGGCGTAGGATATGGGGCGAATTTCGAAATAGGGGCTGGAAAACGCAGCTAACGGAATAAGTGGCAATCGACGCCTAAACGGTGCTTGTAGTAACGAAATTAACTTAATTGGATATTTTTTCAAAGGATAATCAATCCGCAAGTTGCACTAATACTATCATTTATGGTTTATGATTGTACCCATTAATTTTTTTCCGATTCCAAAATTGTAAGAAAATTTTATGGTTAGAAGCTACAATTAGGAAATTCCTGAAGTCCAGCACCAATAAGTGAGGGGGGGGGGGATTTTGAAAAACACTTACCACTTTGTAGTTTTTTTAAAAATATAAACAAATAACACACGTACACGCGTAAGTCGTTGTAATATTGAAAGTTAACTTAAAAAATTATCCTCGAGCTGCTCTGTAAGAGACATTATAATTTCTTACAGAAGGGCTAATCGCGATTTCTTGGGTGGATTTACGACAGATTCCAGCCGATTTTTTGTTTTCTGTTTAGTGCAAAATTTTATTACCGCGGCGTCATGATTTGTCAACGTTTTTAACGAAGAGTGCTTATCTCCTTCAAAATTTTACATAGTGTATAAAATATACCGCTAATCGCTTCTAAAATCGTTTTTTGGTACTTTAGCAAGCAAATTATTCCGAAGACTTTATATTTATCTATTTGAGACACTTGAACTTTGTATTTCATATAAATAGTAGAGTCATTATATTACTCAATTTTTTATCAATTAATTTAATCATCTTTATTTGATACAATATTTAAAAATATACATATAACATTTATACGTTTGAGTTAACTTATAACTTTCGTGTTCTGCGGCATATAACGATGATTCACCAAAGCCAAAGAGAAACGCACTTTTCCAAGGACAACGGGACAAATAGTAACCTAACGTTACATATTTTGACTATCAAAGTTTACACTGCTGTTATTCAGATCAGTTTAGATCGCCATTAAATCGGCACTAGTAATAAAATTGTTTATAGCGCGTAACTATATCGGTATACTTATATCCAAAGCTAGGCTTATTCTGTTTTCCAATAAGTTATCAAAGTAATTTCATAATATATTTTGCTTAAAAAATAATGAAACAAATTTTTAATACTCCATTCGATTTAGTACCGTTTCAGAATGTTTCGTTACCAAACGTCGCCAATGGGTTCGGCAAAGCCTCTGACAAACGAGAGAAGACGATACGGCTACGATGAAGACGACGATGATCAAGAGGACAAAGAAAGAGCGAAGAAGAACCTAAACCCAGTTACGATGGACCCGAAGAAAATAGCCGCGGAAAAGAAAATCGAGGCGTTCATCGAAAACTTTTTAGAACAGATCAGCGACGATCGGTTTTTCATGGCCTTAGCCAAAGAATGGGCGCTCGACGAAGACAAACAGCGGAAAGAATTCGAAGAAATGGTTAAGTTTACACAAGAGAACGATCTTGGTGACATTAATATGGATGAATTCCCCAAGGACGAAGAATGATACATTGGATAATCATGAAAACACGATCATTTTGTGTTTTTTTTTCTCATCTACCGTACGCAAACATTATTTCTCAATTTTTCTTATAAACGTTTTATTATGTGAAACTATAATTTTTTACAATCAAATACCACATGTTCGTAAATAAATGAAATTATTTAAAACACTACTTATGATCTGTAGTTTTTCATTCAGTTTATCTTAATTTATGTTTACGTGTAGTTATTACACTTATTATTTTACTAGTTTATAAATTGTTCGATTTTAAAATGTACGAAATAAACATTTTTTCCTATGATTATGAATAATTTTACGAAAGCGCTAACTACGAAAACACAAATTTAAGTTTCACGAAAAAGTAGAAGTACTTGTCAAAACAATTTGACGCATCTCCCACCTTGAAACAATGTCAATACGTGTATACCTATATATGTATACATAAGAATTGCTTCAAAGTTGCATCACGAAAACGCGCTTCCTACTTTATTTTTGCGTATTCCCTATGTAATATTGACATGTGAAGTTTAATTTGCAAAAGTCTGCGCGCAACCACATATATGCCGTGGATAATCGTACTTGTTGTCTTTATCAAATACATCAATGACTTTCAAAACAGATAAGCTATGAAGAAGAAATACAAGTCCAAATTACCGTGTTTTTTCCATTCTGTTAAAATCAAGTTAGCCTAACAGCAATGATCATAAAAGCTTACAGAAAGACAGTTTATTTTATGAAAGCATCCGGGATATGCATGGTTGTTGTCAGGTAATTTTTATTCATTAATTTGCAATGTTGCGTTTGCAAAAAACTTTGTAGGTTAGAGCCGCCAATGTTGTTGTTGCTTCATCAGCGTTGAACAAATAATCAAATGATAATGTAAACATTGTTTTTATTTCTTTTTTTACCAGTGGTTGTTGGCTTTTGTATCAAGTAAGAGAAACAGCCTTACAGCTCAATTCCGTTGTACCCAAAACCATTCCGGAACTGGAACGTACAAAAGCACAATACATTTATGTTGATGATCCAAGATTTAATGGTATAATATAAATATTGAATACAAATGCTAAGTAATTTTATTAATTAAATTAATAAAATTTTTTTAATTTACAGATATTTTCATGTTGCGACATGATAATTTGCATCTGTCAGTTTCATTAGAAAAGCCAAAAAGTTTATCTCAAATAGTTACAAAATGGTTCAAATCCTTAAATCTCAAAATAGCTTATCGTCTCTTTCATGTTGCTCAAACAGGTGACAAAAATGAAAGAAGAAAAGCACTGCGTACTTTAAGTTCTTTAAAATATTTAAGAGGTATTTCTAAATGATTGAATAATCATAATCTTCAGTGTTAAGTATAATGTAATAATATAAATTTTTATTTAGATTGGCATTATCAACAATTTGCTCAAATGTTAGATGCTAAGACTGCAATTGCCTTAGCCCGCTTACCTGATTCTGATTTACGCTTTTTTCTCAATCCTCCTTACTTCAATCAAAAGATAACTCTAAATGTTGGTAAATTATTATTTTTCCAATAAACATTATGCCTAATTGCAATTACTATTCCTGAATTGTACATTTGTGTTGCAGGATGTAGGTGAAAAACTTCAAAATTTATTAATGAAATTAAATGCACTTTGCGGAGGATGTCACCCTTGTTTATTACAATTCCTTCACAAAGAATTTCAAAATACCCAGCGTGTAAGTAGCTCACAATTGAATTGAATATTTGAATATTAAAAAATTTATCATTTCTAGAAATACAAACAGCTGTTTCATTTTCCTAGGAGACATCTATTTTTGAACATGATTTAAGTTTTCTTGGACTTGGTGTACCTCCCTCTATAGCATGGGATCAAGACTTTTTACTTCATTGTGTTCAGGCAGTTCATCATCATTCTTCTTTAGATGAACACAGCAAAGGTAAGATAATATTTTTTATTCAAGCGAGTAATAACGAGTAGAGCGATAAATTACTTTAACGGTGAAACTCCATTACTACTCTGTTAATTTCATTTACAGAAGTAGCCGACGTTGGAGGATTACAAGTTCTAATGAATGTCTACAAACTCGTTGGAGATAACGTCGACATGTGTTCCTTGATAGCTAAAATACTTTCTAATCTTTCTTTACATCCAGAGTATTTGGATGACATTTTCAAATCCGGTAAGTAAATATAATTTCATAAACAACATTAAATAAATGCACATTTAAACTCTTAAAAAACATAAATTTGATGTTTTAATTTATTCATAAAGGATGGATCGGAATTTTGGCTTCGTGGTCACGTCATAAGGATATTAAACTTGCCGCTCCAGCAAGCAGGGCTTTAGCAAATTTAGACTGCGACGAAACGGAAAATGAAAAATATCATCAGAGAATTTATCCTCTTTACCCATTGCATAATATTTCACTCAAAACTACATTGGACGTAATTTTTGTGCACGGTTTACTTGGTAGCGTATTTGTAACTTGGCGGCAACGTGACCCGGACAAATCTGTTCCTCTACCAAGTAAGTTTTATTTTTAAAGATGTTGAAATCTCGAACAAATTAAGTTAACATCATTGTTATTTTTCTTTTTTTAGAAGATTCGGATACTAATCCATTAAGTTTGACGGAAATTGTAAATAATTATCCATCAGAATTTTTTAAAGATTTGGCTAGAGACTTAGAGCATCGAGAATGGGAGCGGCTTGGCCATGACTTTGAAGTTGTACTGCATGATTGTCCAATCAATATAGATTATAAAACGTCTGGTCCATTTTTTGGTAAAGGGTAATTATTACTTGCTTTGTAGCTTTAGATGTTTTGTCATCATTATTCATTTTTTTTATATATTAACATAAATATTGAATGTAAAAAATAGCGAGGTATTTCTACCGAAAAACGAAGTGGATTACAAAACGCGCACACAATGTTGGCCAAAAGATTGGTTATCAAAAGACATGCCCAATTTGCGTATAATAGGAGTTAATTATAGTTCAAATTTGTCTATGTGGACTCCCTTATGCCCGATTGAAGGCGTCAGGTAATGTTTCTCAACTTTGATCCATTTTGTTGACTTCCGTTCTTATTTTTTATTCCAAGGTCTTTTATGTTTTAGGAGTACGTTAAAAGAGCGCAGCAACGAATTCACACGTAAGCTTGCGATAGCCGGCGTGGGAAAGCGTTCGATTGTCTGGGCATGCCACTCGATGGGTGGACTTCTCGTCAAAAAAATGCTCGTCGAGGGTACGTAATTTAATCTAGACTGTAATTAGGTATTTCGCACGTCTCTTTAACAGGCCCTTGTCTTGCGCGAATTTCAGAGTGGAAAAGTGGAGATAAAAATAATCTGCTTCGCAACACAAAGGGCATTGTTTTCTACAGTACGCCGCACAAAGGCTCTCGTGTCGCTGCTCTCAATCAGACGTCTCAAATTTTACTCTGGCCTTCTGTAGAAGTTCAGGAGCTCCGAGAACGTAAGGACAATGTACCACGATGTTTCTTTTCGCTTTTTCTTTCAATTTCAATTTAATTTCATTATTCACAGAATCTCCACAATTACTTCAACTTCATGAGGATTTCTTGAAAATGCTTCAAGAACACGATATTGAAATTGTGAGTTTTAGCGAAACAAAACCGACCCGTTTTACTGCTTTGAAAGTACCTATTAGAATAGTATCTACAGAATCTGCAGGTAAATAATAAAAACTTATTTTTTAGAATTATCAAGTTATGAAAATTATGTTAAAATTCTTTTGATATTGTAGATCCTGGCGTAGGTGAATTTTTTGAAATCCCGCAAGATCATTTGTCGATTTGCAAACCCGCTAACAGGTAGGACTTAATTTATTTTTTTTTTTTAAGAAATAACAACGAATCTTATAATTTCTATTTCTTCAGGCAATCTTTCCTTTATCAAAAATTTTTGGCTGTGATAAGACGTCATGTACAAACTAACGATGACCCTGGATTTTACTGGAAAAATTTATTTATGTTTTAAAGAACGATGTAAATAACCGTATTTATTTATGTTGTATTATACCTGTAAATATAACAAAAAATTAGCATGAAAGAAACTTGAAGAGGCCAAACGAAAAGAAAGACTGTATATTTTTTAATTAGAAAAAGTAAGTTTAATAAATTTAAAAAGTACTGCATTCTGTCACGTTAATATCTATTAAAAATTATTTACAATTAACTTTAATATTCTAATCAATAACAGGCTACATTCAGGTAAAAATAAATATCTTTAGAAGTAATCAAGGCAATTTTTTTACAAAGAAAAAAGAAAAGTTTGTTCATTTGTGTGGAGAAAGAGAGAAGGAAAGAAAAAGATCAAAAGTTTATGTCATAGTCAGGATGATGGCGAGAGTAATTCGATCCGCTGGCTTGGGTCGGTGGATAATAGTAACCATTCCACTCGGACTTCCAGCTGTCGTACATGTTGTATTTCCGCTCGTACGGCAGACCATCGACGAGAATCTGAAAATGAGTTTGCATAAAACAGCGTTACGAGCGAGACGAAGCTTTTTATTGGACCGAGAGCGAGTTTAAGATCAATTCAGAGTTCTTGGAAACTTTTCCAATATCCATAACGCTCGAGTTTGCCTCGGTGAAACGTGCAAGTTTAGTAGAGTGTATGTCTTTTACCTTATGGGAGGTCGACTCGTAGGGCTTGTCGTGCCAGCCTGCGTCGCTCCACATCGCTTGCTGGGACTCGTTGTGCCTCGGGTAATCGGCAGCAGGTGGCCTTACCGGGACTGATGCATGGCTCATCGTAGCATTTTTCGACATCTCTTCCTCGTACATCGCGCTTATCGAGGGCTTCAGCTTCGAGCCGTGTTGACGATTCACCAGCTGTAACAAAGTTTACGGTTATAGATGCGATCGGGGATTCCCTTAATTACGTGGATCGGTTTGAAAGAAAGGAAAAGAAAAAAAAAACATTGGAAAGGAAGTTCTGGTTTGTTCGATAATCAAGCCAATTTCTTCAAATTACGATAATTCGCGTAGCAGCAATAAAGCAAGAATAAAACAAGAGAGAGTTTTTTCTTTATTGCTTCTCATTACGACTCGAGTTTAATTGTTTAAATTAGTCGAATTTCATCGGCATCAAATTAATTAGATCTTGCATGAATTACGATTTAATGACACATGCCATTATAAAACAAATAAAAATTAATGAATTTCCAGAATGGCTGGTTATTTAAGAATGAGAAAGAAAAGCAGCGTTGGAAAATCAAAGAGAATATGCACTTACAACGGAAACGCCGAAAACGACGGTGAAGAGTAGTCCCCCAACACCAATGACCATCATAGCTATGGCCCACTGGGGAATTAGTCTGTCATCCTCTTGACTGAGCTTCGGGGCAGTGATTCTGGGTATGACTGCAAGCAGCAAAATCTCGAATTAAACTCTCCGCTTTTAGGTAGAGCACACGCAGTTATGTCGGACGCCGGAAGCATATATAATACGCTCGATCTACTCACCCACAAAGTCCGTGGACTTTGGCTCAATGGTGAACCTGCCGAGTTTGAGCGGGCCCTTGGGCGATGCCTCCATTGGATTGTCGTAGTTGAACGTCCTTATCGAGTCGTGGAAAATGACCTTCAACTGTTGAGTATTAATCTTCTCCTTAAGATCGGCCAGCTCGACGAAGTAGTCGACGAGTACGCTGCCTTGACTGCGTTGCAAAAACGAGTTGATTAACCGTCTCATTCAAAGTCACCCCTATACTCTTCAATGTGCGTTCTTACCTGAACGAGTCGATGCGTATATTGCGGAACCACTTCCTCAGCACCGGCGACTTGGCGAACACGAGATTCATCTGTACAGCGATGAACACACAAACGTTTGAAAAACAAATCGAACAACTAAAAACCAAAAGTTAAGAAACAAAAACCTACCTCTCGTTCGATCTCCTCAGCAAGATCCTGCCACTCGCGGGTATTGCGATCGAGGAGCTCCGGTAGCCAGGTGGCATTGTCGACGATGCGAATCGTCCCAGCGACCTCGCAGGCCTCGTCGCACAGTCCAGGCGTCGTCGGCCTCAGCGTCGTCGTGCTCGTCGTGCTGGGTGCGCTGGTCGTCGTCGTGCCATCGCCTGACTCTGTCGACGACGGTGGCAGGGATGAGTTGCCGCCGGTCGCGGCCGTAGCCGTGCGCGCCGCCTCGAGCAGCTTCTCGATCGAGATCGGCGTCGTCGATGAGCTTGGCCAGCCCGTAAACTCCGTCGTCGCTCTGATACACACATGATACCCCAGTGATTACGTTTTGGTACACACAGTGAACGCATCCTACTCTCTATATACCTATATTTTCGTTTATCTCTACAGACGCCGCAGCGTAAGCTTTCGCTATTAAACGTACGCTACGCAATCGCTTTGAATACATCCACCCTCTGGCCGGGTTATAATACCGATCGTAAAACCGGGGCGGAGACAGGCCGTGTTGTTGCAATCTCGAGTTACCTTTAGCCCCTTCTCTCTTAGTTCCGTCTTACATAAGAGTTGTCCCGCTCGTCGACGTACGCGCACAGAGCCCGCGGGGGTATCCTCGTAAAACGTAGCGAAACATATCGTCCATCCAAGCGATTCGCCGTAAAACGCGGCAGTTAAAGCTCGCGACCTCCACGCTCTATAATCATCGCGCGCGCGTTATTCCGCGAAAGCTCATTAACGTTCAAACCCGTTCTCCTCGGCAATATCGGAAACTATAAAGCCCGGAGCATCTCGTTTAACCATCATCACTCGGATGATGTGCAAAGGCTCACCTAGTGGGCCATCCTTTCTGGATTTTCGGCGAGGCAGCATCCGGCCCTCCGGCGGCCGCCCGGTTACTGCTCGGCGTCGTTATCTTGTGGATGGGCTTGCGACCGCCGGGCCGACTGGGGAAGACCACCTTGACCGGGCTAGGTTGGCCGGGTGAGCCGGTCGATGGGCCGGCTGCGACCTCGTTGCCGTTCGATTGGCCGAAGCCCTCGGGCAGCAGGGCCGATATGTCGACGTTTGACTTGCTGAAGAGGTCTTCGACTACGGGACCGACGGCGGCGCTCTTGTTGCTCGGCTGATCATCTTCTTTCTTTTCTGCTGGATTATTTTTTGATCATTATATTGTTCACCTTTTTGTGGCGTATTATCAGACCAGTCGGAGGTACTGCTTACCCGGTTTGTATCCGGCAGGCAGCAGGGCGGATATGTCGACGGACGATTTGGCCAGTATGCCCTGCAGCGGGTCGTCCGATTTCGAAGTTTTCGACGACGAATCGTTGGCTTCTGAACAAAGTCAAGATTACATATTAGTGACTGCTCTTGATGGAAAGTCTCTCCGCACGTAGCTCTGTTAATGTATGATTTACCTGGCTTATAGCCCGGAGGTAAAAGGGCCGACACGTCGACGCTGGATTTGGCAAACAGATCCTGTATGGACTTGGCTCGCTCTGTCGTCGAGGACGTAACTTCTTTCGCCTCGACTTTATTGGTCTTCGATAATATGTCGCTTAGCAGAGACTTTTCCGTGCTCGCCTCTTCCTTTTTCAGCTTGTAACCTGTATAGATATAAGCATAAATTTTTTATATAATTTGGCTAATGATAGATTGCACAGCTAAATGACACGTAGAACTAACAGTATAGTTTTACAATTTGTGTGTGTGTTTTTTTTCATTTAAGTCTAGAGTTAATTACTAATTTTTAATTTTGTAAGACGTATAAACGTTTTATAAACAGACTCGTATTTATTAAAAAAATGAAATAATAACACTCATGAGAATATCAACGATTTGTGCAAGAAGAACACCAGAAGTGAAAAATTCTTTAAAAAGACCAGTGTAAAAATAACACTCGACTCATTTAATACACACTGTAAGCGTTTCCGTTAAAACACCACTCTACAAACACTTGGTATAATCGAAAGCCGATTGTTAAAACCAAAAAAATAAACAAAACATTTCTAAAAGCTTCGGTCCCACAGTGGATAACCAAATGAAAATAAAAAACAAACAAAAAAATGAAAATCATTAATACCTGGCGGTAGGAAGGCACTAATGTCCTCGATAGTCGTGAGTGCCTTGATCCTCGTGCTGGCAACGCTCTTCTCCGTGGAGGCAGACTCGTCAGCCGTCGTGGGGCTGGCGGTCGTAGTGCTCGTCGTGCTCGCGGCTGCTGTCGTCTTGTAGGAGTTGCGGTTCTTGTACGAGTTGCGATAGCCGCTCTTGGGGTAGTCCTTGGGTAGGAAGCCGTCAAGGTCGTCCAAGGTCGTCTGGAATTTGGGGCGTTTGGTGCTGGTGGTGCGATAGCCGCCGGACCGTGGGAAGTCCTTCGGCAGGAAGGCCTCGACGTCGTCGAGGGTCGTTTGGAAGCGCGGCCGTTTGGTAAGGGTCGCCGGCGTACTGCTGCTAGTGCCGTTCTTCACGTAGCCCTTTGGCAGGAACGCGGCGATGTCGTCGAGGGTCGTCTGGAGCTTTGGCCGCTTGGTGATCGCGGTGATGTTCAGAGGCGCTATGGGCGAGGAGGTTGGCGCCAAGGTCGTCGAGCTCGTTGGCAGGGTCAGCGAGGTCGGCGAGAACGGCTTCTTGTTGTAGCGACGTGGCACGAAACTGCACATACAGCGCGCGCGTCAAAATTAACGAGGTCGCCATTTTTTTTTCTCTGTACTGTACATAGCCTACAGCGAGTTTTCCACGCGGCCTATTGGGGTCGCATGCATAATTTCGTTTTCAGATTCTTGGATATCGGGAAAATTTAATTGGGCAATGGAGCATTACACTCGTTGAGCCTCATAAATATTTCACGAGAGAGAACCTCATTCGGCCTGAGAGAGAGATATATGCAGTCCCGGATTTTGTCATTAGCGATTGAGTGACGAAAGACGCGAATCCTAATGATTTCGCGTCGTACGAACACACTGGCTGGTTTTTCATTTCATTCGAATGTTATGTAGGAAGCCGACGACTGTCACGTAATGCCATGCTAAACAAAGGATAATACGAACCAATACCGTCCCTCTCCTTCCCCCCCCCCCCCCGAACAACTTCCTCGATCTTTCTCAAGCAATCCTTTACGACCGACGTAATCCCGCTGACGCGTTAAAATATTAAACGAGAAAATTACACCCACCGCGGCTGGCTATATAGCGTAACAATTACGCGAATTCCCGCTTTTCAAACAAAAAAAAATGTCAATGGCGAAACGATACACAGCAGCTATGAGTCAGACTCTATCTCGCGGGTGTGTGTACACACACCCACGGAACGAATGACGTGGAAAAAAGCGCATTGGGCAACAGTGTACGTAGCTGGCAACGAAATGTCGCCCGAGCAAAATCCAAGGACAATTGCAGAACTCGCGGGCGAGATCAGTCAAGTCGGATGTTAAAGTGCGCGCTTACCGTCCGTTCGCCAAAAATCCACTGGACAGCTCGGACTGCACTCGATCGAGCTTGTCGATGATGCTCTCGGTGGAGTCGAGCTGCTCGGCCTTGTCGACGACCGAGGGGAAGGGCAGGTAGCGGGCCCCGGATACGCTTCGGCCCGTCTGCACGCTCGGCTGGATCGTCGAGGATGGCACGAAGCCGCTCGAAGTGCTCGACTCGGCAATCGACGATTCCGTGGTCGTAGTCGTCGTCGTCGTCGTCGTAGTCGAAGATGTTTCATCTAAATCAACGGGGTCTTTGATAAATCACGTCTGACCATAGTCGGCACGCGACTACTCGGGCCGTTTCCACTTACCTCGAGCTGGCGCATCTTGCTCGGAAGACTCGTTAGCGGTGTCGGGGTCTTCGTTAGCTTCGGCACTGGTGCTGCTGGATACTTGGGCCTCCTCGGTGGTGCTACCGGTCGTCGGGCTTATCTCCGTGCTGGTGCTCGTCGACATGGAGCTGGTAGCAGGTGATGGGGTCGTGACCTCCGGCACCGAGAACGTCCCGTTGACGACGCTCTTGGTCGTCACCACGGAGACTATGGCCTCGCCGATGAGTATCGAGTCTTCCGACTCGTTGAAGCTCACCTTTTTATCCCCGAGACCATCCGATTCTACGGAGGCCTGCTGGCGAACGAACAAAAAAAACCAACAACGTTCGACTATTGCGCAAGCCTTTTATTCTATATATCGCTTTTATAACGGGCGCACATGTTATCTGGTTTTAATTGGATTTTCCGGCTGATCGACTGTTGCGCAATATAACAGCCGAAATTCTCGTTTGACCGGGGAGGAGGGAGAAACCAGCGGCTAGATCGAGTTATGCTTGCTAACTTTTACGACGTTTCACGTTTCACCGGCTACCGGTAGCGCGTCGCCTTCCTCTCTTTTTTTTTTCTGTTCTTCCATATAAAATCGCGCGCTAGTTCGGTTACGGGAATTTCGTTTATGTATAGCGTGTCCGGCAAATAATCGATGTTTCGAATTAACTCGAGAGCTATTCTACGCGTGCCAGAGCAGAGAGCAATAAGATTCCGATGAGTAATAGAACGAATAAAAAAAAAATAGGTCCGAGAGGGATAACAAAGCACACGATCAACAGGATCCCCCGCTGGCCTGAAGTAGCCATCTTTGAAAGCGGAGCGTTTATATCGTCCAAAGCTCTCTCTTTCTCGAATTACAAATGAACCCCTTGAAAAAACTAGCCATCGCATTACCTTCTGCTCCTCTTGTTCCGTCTTGGTCTCGTGAGACTTATCAGCGGGTTGAGGCTCCTCAGTCTCAGCGGAGGCATTGCCGAGCTCGCGGCTCTTCTCCTCGCTCTGCTCCTCGTAATCGTCTTCGTAGTAGTACGAGTCGTCGTAAGCGGCCGAGGCAGTGTCCGCTTGCTGTTGCTCCGTCCTCGCGACTTTGGGCTTGCGCTCGCTCGAGCTGCGCACCGGCGAGCCCGGCTTGCCGTCCTCGTAGTCGTAATAGTAGTAGTACTCGACCGCGTCGTTCTGCTGTGCTTGCGAGCTTCCTCGCGATCGCTCGGCGCTGCTTGGCCTGTACTGCTCCTGTGGCTGCTCGTCCGGCTGAAGCGCCACCGAGTTACCACGGCTACTGCGCGCCGACGATGGACTCCAGCTTGGCCGGCTGACCAGCGACTCGCCTGAAAAACGCGTAAATCCACTTTTATTTAGAGCTCATGTTTCCTTTAAAACATTCCTTTTTTTGTTGTCGTCGTCGAGCGAGTTACGCGATATAGAGTGGATGGTGCAGTCGACGCTACAGCTATCTCGTAAGACAGCGGAAGTCCTTTCTCGCGAAGATTCGCTATACTTTACCACCAGGCAGGTAAGGGGGGATCTCGGTAATATAACGTGAGAATAGCGCAAAAACGCGCGCTTCTGCCGGCGATTTTTATGCAACGCGCTACTCTCTCGCCTCCGAGAGAGCCGTTTGAACCAATTACCTACTTTTTTTTTCTTTTTCGTTTTCGCCGAGCGAATGAAGTAAGAGTTGCGAGCGCTCGCGCGCAATCGCTCTACCACGCTTCGCGGATCCGGATCGCGCGGCTTTTCATCGGGCTACTCCCTCTCTCTATCTCTCGGCGCACAGCAGATCTTTCCGACAGATGCACTCTTCTCTCTCTCTCTCCATGTCCTTCTTTCACGTTTGCTATCGTGTTATATAAAAATTGTTCAATTGCATCTTCCGACGAGACATACAGCCGATCTGAAGCGAAAGAGCTATCCGTTATCATAACCAACGATTGTTTTTAGATGAAAAGAAAGCGGGGAGAAACTAGAAATAAAAAAACACGAATTCGAAACTCTAATGAAAAAAGAGAGCGGGGATGGAAAATGGGGAGAGAGTTATTTCTCGAGGCTATTATATTGCGCGCGGAAAAGTGAGATATGTAAGCGCGCGAGAAAATAATCGACTCTCGGCAACCTTTCGAATCTGTCTGAAGGGACCCGGTGTACGTACACGCGCATCTGCAACGTACAACATCGGCAAAGACAGGTCAGCGATATAGAGTTCACGGGTGTACAGGGAAGGGGGGTATAGGTGAGTTTCGTCACTAGATTGACCTTAATTACTTGATTATCCCGGGGACAGGCGTACGCGCACGCACACGATGGAGTCGCGCACTCGAAAAGTAATGCCTTTGACGAATCAGCCAGCAACGGCGCACGCGATAGATCGATTGGACTTGACGAAACAATCCCAGCTTTTCCCCCCAATATACGTATACCCGTGTGCGCTTAGAGTGGATATACATCTCGCATTGTACACACGACGCCGAGGACGCACGCTCCTATATTACGCGGAGAGCTTCGTGCGTGTGTGTACGTGCCGCGAATGCCACAGGGATTTTCCGAGGAACACGCGCTCTCTCTCTCTCTCTTGCGCAATCTTCATTGCTCTTCGTACTCCCGCGCTATCTCTCTCGATGGGTTTTCGAGTAATGAACGACGAGATGGAATTTCGAGGAAAACTGGGGGCGGAGAAGTACTGTAGTTTCCAGTTTATTGGATCTGAGAAACGGTACATTCTCGGCGACGCATGCACATACGGTAGCCGTGCCGTTGAAGACGCGCCGAGCGCAATATTCGTTAACCGTATGCCTAAATCGCTTTCGTAATATGGCTGTGTCGGTGCAGGGCCCACGTGTACACACAGAGTCGCGAT
This sequence comes from Anagyrus pseudococci, assembly GCA_030522585.1. Taxonomy (NCBI): domain Eukaryota; kingdom Metazoa; phylum Arthropoda; class Insecta; order Hymenoptera; family Encyrtidae; genus Anagyrus; species Anagyrus pseudococci. The sequence continues at coordinate 3,203 of JAPYYQ010000169.1, read as the reverse complement.
TAACGCGTGTGTACGTCGACAAAATTAACGACGCTTAGATCGGCGATCGCGGAATCAGCGGGACGATTATACACACATACATCCCGGACTCGGCTACCGTGCGCCTATTATATACCCTCCTCTGTTTCTTTTTTAATCTTTTATCACTTTTCACGTTGGCTCGTTAAACCGTTGCTACACTCGTATTATACACCGTTCGCCTTTATCTTCCGAACAATCGTCTAATGAGTTAATCTTCCCTTCTCCATTATCGATCATTAGTCCTAATCGCCGAGAAACGAAGAGAGGAGGGCAGAATCGTTATGATTTATGAATCGATGAATAAATAATGTAGCGAGCGTTGTGCAAGCCAACTTAAATATAGCTCGTAAAATGCTAAATTAATATTAGACAATATATAGGTGCTATTTACATAATTTATAGAATTGTTTTCTATTTTTTTCAAATCTTAATGACCAATGCCCATCAGAGTCGATGAGTTTTAAATGGAAAAAATCATTTCTTCCCCCCTCCCCACTAATTCCTCCGATATCCATAATTAGCCTCATCAAGTTGCACAAGATCTGGAAATTAAACAAACTGTACAGCGGAGAACGCGCTCTCGCTACTACTGGATCCAGCTTATAAGACTCTCAAATAAAAAACGGCCAGCCGAGCTTCTAATTAGCAGCCGTTCACCTGACGCACGTAAACCCATATTACTCACGATCCTAACACAAAAACAAAAAAAAAATCAACCACCAAATTCCAGCGATCTCTCTTATACATCGAAAATTCCCGCAATTAAGTCCCGCGGAGAGAGGTATATCGACGCGCAACGCGCGTACATAAATTAAAGAAGCTATTTCCAAACAGCGAGCGGACCAGCGCCGATTATAAAAATTCCCCAAAAGCTCACGGCGTGTTTGCGCTCCTGCGGGAGGCTCGCGTTAACCGAATTAGCGCGAGTCGCCCGCCTCCTGCTCCTTTCCCACCGAAAAGGAATTTAATCATAGCAGTTTAGAATCCCACCCCGAGGCGGAAGCGGTATACGTAGCGCAATCGATTCCTCTTACCCTCCCCTTTCCCAATACACACACACACACACACGAGCAGCCATAAAGGTACATCTCGGATATCAGTTTATCGCCGAAGCGAGTGCGCGTGTGTGCGAGTTGCGCGAGAGCTCTGGGGTATACTTATACACACACTTGAAATACCGCTACAGCGCGTTCTCTCTATCACTCGCGAGCTCACAATGCACGCGGCGAGTAGCCCCCCCGCAGGCGTATATACGCGCATACACATAGACGCAGAGAGCTACTACTGCCTATAGAGTCTCGTGCAAGAGAGCGCGCGGGAACAATACACGTCGGGCACGCGCGCGCGCGCAAGAGACGGGCGGGGGTCTTTGTTTCGCCGTTGGCTACCAAGAAAGCCACGCCGCCGCCTACCTGTACGTGTGTACCTGTAGTTTCTCTCTCAGACACACAGCCTATATATGCCTGCCTGGGCAAGAGTGTATGTAGCCTGGCGGACTCTAGCTGCAGGCGCCGCGGCTCTTTTCTCCGCTCACGCGCTCAGCTCTTTCTCTCTCTCTTACACAGTATGCGCATATACATCCACCCACTCGTGGGTCCGGATTATATTGCACAAGCGCGCAAGATCCCATTGTCGTCCTCGCCTCTAACGCTTGACGTCGTAATGAGAGAGTCTAGGCTGCTCGTTTGACAGCCTCTGCTTGATCCCCTCCTCCTTCCACCTTATATACCTGCCTTGTGTTTTTTTTCTCATTGTCAATCCAAAAGCACTCTCTCTCTCTCTCTCTCTCTCGGCTCTTTCGTTATTTCTTTCAGTCAACTTGTCCGAAGCAATTCGTAACGGTAGCCTAGTCTTCGCGGTCAACGTGTACTGCACACACGCACGCGCGCGTCTGCACTGCAAGCGCAGCAGAGACTCAGGGTCACAAGTACGATAGAACGCTTAAGTAGTAACAGACGGGACAAACGCGGCCGAGTCACTCTCGCGCGCTTGAGAGATGCGATTGTCGTGATAATTGTACGGTGGCTCAATTTGTTCTGCCGATATGTATTCTTTCGGCTTGTTCTTTTTAGCGAGAACAACGCGAGAACGAACTAAGGTACTTGCTATAAGCGAGCACAGCTCGCGGTTCTTATATACACTCGTTATCAAAGAGAGTTTCTCTAAAGGCGCGCGCGAGCGCGGGATTGCTAAATCTCTCTGCCGGCTCACAAATCTAATTATAACGCTGGAAAGAAAAGCACGCCAGCCGCAACAGTTTGCGTAAGCAGCGGCAACGGCAGAGCCGTATGTACTTGCTGCGAGAGCTCACGTTTATACATGTACACGCACGCGTGCATACAGATTTTTAACATTCAAAATGCAGAGGTCGAAGAGGTGAAAACAGCAGTACAGCAAGAGGCTACCCATATCGACTCCCTGTCCGTTTTGCTATAGATCGCCCTGTATAGCCGGTAGCGTCTATCGCTTTTATTCTCTTTCGCTGCTCCTTTTATATCGTTTTTTGAAGTAAAACTTCTTTGGACGCACTAGGCACTTTTTGATAAGAGTAAATCCGTGAGAGCTCAAATCTCGAATGTAACGAAAAAGTGAAACGAAAATTCGCCACTCAAAAAAAAGTTACCAGAGTTAAACTTTATAAATTTTGAGATGTGTTTTACTTTTTTATAATATTCATTCGCGATTTTTAAATTCATTGCGATTATTGCAATGTTTCGAAATTTTTCTAGGGAGCTTTAGCTCATTCTATTAATTATGTTTCAATTATTTAAGATGGGCCGTTCCTTGAGGTAGTGCAACACAAGGTCGACCCGTGGCGGGATCGGAGCAAGCCCCGAGTACCCGCCTGGCTTCAAAAATCAGTTCGATATTCTGACTCCCCATTGGGGAGTATATCAGATATCAAGCTGATAAGAACAGATACTACACTTTGATCAAAGCCTTGTGGGCCGAGAAGCGATGCCATTGCTGAAAACTTTAGCTCATTTATCCCCTAGAGAGTGTTTTTTTACTTGCGAGAAGAGTCCGCGAGAGTTCAGCACCTATCGGCCGCTTTTCGAACTACCGTCTGGCTCAGCAGAACGTCCCGAACAGAAATTTATTAAGGATACCTGCGTAGATCATAAGGCCCTTATAAGGTATCCTTATAAGGCCCTTAATAGGGATGTGGTAAGGGGATAATA